>JALPQI010004086.1:0-83888 GCA_025490895.1 Thaumatotibia leucotreta | reverse complement strand
ATCCCGGTATTTCGGGATCCCGGTATCCCGGTATTGCATTCCCTACCGCCATCTTAGATCTTAGAATGGACTTACAAAAATCGGAATCCACGGATGCGAATTAGTCAGAAACGAGTATAATGATGAAAATTGCTAAAAAAGTTGCCGCCATCTTTGATTTTAGAATGGACCCGAAAATCGGATTTCACGGATGCGAATTAGTCAGAAACGAGTATAATGATGAAAATTGCAATTAAAAAGTTGCCGCCACCTTGGATCTTAGAATGGACCCGAAAATCGGATTCCACGTATGCGAATTAGTCAGAAACGAGTATAATGAAGAAAATTGCAAAAAAAAGTTGCCGCCATCTTGAATCTTAGAATGGACCCGAAAATCGGATTCCACGTATGCGAATTAGTCGGAAACGAGTATAATGATGAAAATTGCTAAAAAAGTTGCCGCCATCTTGGATCTTAGAATGGACCCGAAAATCGGATTCCACGTATGCGAATTAGTCGGAAACGAGTATAATGATGAAAATTGCTAAAAAAGTTGCCGCCATCTTGGATCTTAGAATGGACCCGAAAATCGGATTCCACGTATGCGAATTAGTCGGAAACGAGTATAATGATGAAAATTGCTAAAAAAAAGTTGGCGCCATTTTGGATCTTAAAAATATACTACATTTTCAGAATACGTTTTTAACATTCATGAAACTGCTAGGATGTCAGATATCAACTAGAATGACATATAAATCAAAAACAATTTCTTCGAGTAATAGTAACAAAATTACTTTGTAAGTAATGCAGATTACAGAAGTACTTGATTACGGTGGATTCAATATTACAGTAGCTGATTACAATACCGATCCCAAAGGAATGGATTACAGGCGTAACCATAGTACAGCATTACAGTAATTTTTATTATACTAGTAATTCATTACTGAGGAATCGTCATTACTGGAATGTAACCCTGTAATTAATTCCAAAAGGAATTGATTACGCCCAACTCTGTCGTGGTGTAATAAAGATTAACCCCCTTATTCATAAACACTCTTTAGTCTTATATAGAAGTCATTATAATAACTCTGAAATACATAAGACCAAAAGTGACAAATAATATTTACCGCCTTGCTATGTTAGGAAACGTTTATGAATACGAGGGTAAACAACATAAATAACACGGATTCATAGTAATGCGACGTCACATTACAAAATCATGCGATTCGATCGTCGAGTGCTGGCATCATATTTTGACTAATTTGTATGGCCTTCATTTTGAATCAATATACACCGTGTTTTTATTGATTTCCGTTAAATTGGACAGGTTACTTGGAACATTAATAGAAATTGCCTGGTATATCGGCTTTTGTTAATTTCGAAAAAAAAATTTTTTTTTTCGTTTTGATACATAATAATTGTAATGGTAAGTGTGAGAGAACCTTAAAAATAAGATCTCGGGTCGATCAATCCTAATCCATGTAATAAAGGTTGCAATACACTTGTTCAGTCAATAAACTTATTTTTTTTATAACTCAATAACAGTAAGAGTTAAGACACTACGTTTCTTAGAGAAATAGATCATTTTTGACCTAAATAAGCTTCCCTTTAATTTAATGGAAATCAATAAAAACACGGTGTATATTGACATTTACTAAAAGATTGTCTTATTATACAATAGCTGACACAGTTATCCGACTAAAAGACTACATTTTGCGATTCGTAGAGGGTCAAAAATGCGACCCTGTGCTGGCGTTGTTCCCACTTTAAATATAGAATTAGTTAACAAATTGCTCTGTAATATAAATCAAGGTTGACGATACCTTGTTGTAAGGGGCGACTCGGTGCGGACACGGGCATGGGCGGCGGGGGCAGGGGTAGTAACCTGTGGTCCACGTCTTCCATATCTGAAATAATTTAATTATAGCTTAATATATAGTTCGGGAAATATCATTTGACCGACTGTTATCTTACTTACGACCTTTTGTTTTGCATCATTAACAATAGAGAAGTGCTAGACTGCTGATTGTCTAGTAAGTGCTAACGCAAAACAAAAGGTCGTAAGTAAGATAACAGTCGGTCAAATAATATTTCCCGAACTATACCTGATTCTGAAAGATGTATTTGCACTTGGTAAACAAACAAAAGTATGAAACTATGAATGCTATGAATAGGCTACTTGACCCATTTTTAAAGTTTGTCGTATATTATTAATCAATATCTGATTAACGGAAAAAAAATATGAATATATTTTTTCACGACCTAGAAAACCGCAAAATTATAACTTAAAATTTAAACTTTCGTTACCGCGCGAAAACGATACTAGCCATGTTAATGCTTAGATTATCTGTGGTGTGACGTCACTCAAACCGAAAACAAACATTTGATGTCACTTATGTTATGTCAATGTCACAGCAAAGCTACATGCCTACATGTCCATGGCGAATTTCACTCGTATAAGATTCGACATGAAGTTAGTTTAAGATCCTATGACGTCACATCATGGCCGACACCGTTTTCAGAGTACGAAATTAAAAAAAATAAAACAAATTTTTCAATAAAAAATATGTACCCATCAAACACTTTTAATACACCGTAATCGAAAAATACTGAGCTTTTCAATGAATACTACAGAAAATAATATTTTTTTGCACTAAATTTGATACGAGTCAAGTAGCCTATTAGTGAAAGACTAAAAGGTTTATTTAAACTTAGGTAGGATAGATCATACAGTAACTAGAAAAATTGTATCAAGCTCACGATATTTTTCTGCTTAAAACAGTGCAAAAAATAAAAACAATTTATTAAAATTTCATTCATCTATTCACCAATGCCTTACAAAAAAAAAAACGAGAAAATCTAGAAAAAAAGTTAAAACATCAGTCAAATTAACATTCAGCATGTGATTAAAATTGTGCGAGTATGTATATCCAAAAACAAATGGGATAGTGAGATTTTCTAGTGACTTGTTTCCTACGATTTGATCCTTACCATTCGGGTTCGGATTTTGGACAGCTATGCAAAAATAAGTACACATATAAATACGTAGAGAAAAATAAGTGTTACAATATCAGATCATCGTTCATTCGAATAACCGCTTTTAGGCTGCGTTTCCACCAGAGATGTGCGAGGATGTGTTTCCATACAAATGATACCTCGCTCGAGTCATTAATAGGTGTCATTTGTATGGAAACACATCCTCGCACATCTCTGGTGGAAACGCAGCCTTAAACCGTGGTCCTAAATATCCACTGTACTTTTATAAAGGCCACCCATATACACTGACGTGTAGTGATGGCTCGTTCCCGGCAACTTTCGGAGCATTCCATGGGCTGTCCCGTACAAACGCGTGTATTTGAGTTATCTTCCGATTTTTTAGTTATTACATATATTTTTGAGTCATTTTCGACTCCTCTAGTCACGAAAGAGGACTTCGATAAACCCACAATTTTGAGAAAAACCATGTTCGTACGGGACATCGGTGGACTTTTTCGTGGAATGCACCTTTCCCAACACAGTATGGGGAATATTATATAAACGTCGAAACTGTCGACGAAGTATTTGAAGCGGATTTATTTTTATATAAATTCTAATAAGAACTCAAACGTGTCCAACAAGCCTAGCCAAGATGCCATAAATAAATATATTGGCGTCTCCTCTGTTATTATAATAGGAGTAGGGTTTAGGGTCCAATGAATGAGACAATTACCAACTTCGTATTTGAGCAGTGGTTTATTCTTCACCAATTCGCGATATTAAAACATCAATCTTAAAATAACAAAGCGTATGAGACAACGTCTGCAACTGACCATTTCGATGACAAGAATGCCCCCACCAACCATCAGTCAGGTTACTTATAGGACTTAGAGGGTCCGGGCGGGTGCAGGTGGCGTGACGTCATACTGGCGTGATCGCCTGATCGGTCAGGTCAGGTGCAGCTGTTGTTTTGTACATTGATTACTATTGGATATTTTTCACATTTTAGATTCTACATGATGACGCCGCCGTCACGGCCATACTGACATACGCACGTCCTCGTGCGTGCAGCTTTACAACAAAGCATATCAGAATCGAAAGAATGACTTTAACTGTTCGATCATCCTGACTGATAAATTATCTTGGCTTGATACCACAAATGATGAATCAGGTTAGCCTGGGCCGAACGTCAGGACTAGCCTCTTAGATCCTTCTGCATGACACTAGAGGAGTCACTTCTTCTTTACCTGCTAGTCCGGGCATTGTTCTTTTTGCCCCTTTAGCGGAGTTATGTCCGGTGTCCTTCAATCAAAACGTATCTTTTCCTTGGCTAGACCGGAGATTATTGTTTTTGTCCCTTTAGCGAAATGATTGGTCCGACCCGACATCTTTCAATCAACATACACTCATCTTTATTGGCTAGACCGGACACTAATACTTTGTCCCTTTAGCGTGCTTAAAACTGATTGGTCCGGCATAGCCCTTCAATCATATTTTTGTACTCCCTTTTTTTAGTTTTATTCTATTTTTTTTTTCTTTTGGAAAGCTACTATCTCTCAACAATATGCTGTCATTATCAATAACATTTGGCAAATGGTTATAGTGACAAAACGAATCAAACTATTGTCAATGTGACACGCCGCCGTCACGTCATCATGACTAGTTGACTATAATTTTCAATTTTTTTTTTATTAACTCTTTTTTTTTTATATCTAGTATAATGTTAATTCTAGACCGCTTACGTAACTTTTTGTTTTTACTTTTTTGTTATGTTGTTTTTTTTTATATTTACTTTTATGTTTCTATTTTTTTTATCATTATTTTTTAAATCCACATTTCGCCCTCAGCGTGACCAGTTATTCTCCTTATACATGTTTATTGTAATAAGACATAAGTCAATGCTTTTTTTATAGACTATCTAGATTTTTTTTTGACATAGCAACGTAAACCAAATTCAAATATGACCTCAATTTTAAACCGGCAATTTACATCGAACAATAACCACTTTTCACGCTTTTGTCATTGCTCAGAAATTTGTTTTGAGTTGACCAAATGAAATATTTTATCGTTCTATTTTCATAATTCCTGCCACCTGTCTTAGCTATGTTGTAGCGGCTGCACTTTTAACACATTTCTTGTAGACACAAAATTCAATTTCAATTTTATTTCATTACCATTGCAAACATATGAAATAAACAACCAAAATATTTTTCTTCCAAATGTTCCACAAACAGGCCATAGATTAAACACAAATTTTGATTTATTCGAATTGCATTTGGAATATTTTTTTGCCAACCCGCGATTCTTCAAATTTTCTCGCGCTCACTTTACGCTCAATATTCCCAGAAAGTCAAGAAAATGTTTTTTTCGTATGGAACATGTACGTTGTATTTGCTGAACATCTGAACGACTCTCTGATATTTAGATTGTAAGTACCTAAGATTTTTTTTTTCTTTCCTTTTGGGATGTTTTGAAACCAATAAAGGACTTTCATTTTTTTTTAAAGTTTTTTTTTTAACCCAGGTATTTTACTATGCACTAGATTACTAACTGACCAGATCAAAGAGTGAGGTAAGATAAGCAGCAATTTTGTTGACTTACTTCGATCGATTTCACTGCATAATATTCTTTGATGATATATGGGTAATTTTAAGATCATATTGATTTCAGGGGCACAACGTTGGTCGCCAGTTCTTGTGTTTTTTTTTTTTTACTTTTTTTTTGCTGATGTGTTGGTATATTTCCTTTAAAACGATATTTAGTCACGATTGCAAGCTCGCCGTCAAGCGATAGATTCTAGAACTTCACTTTTTTTTTTTTTTTTTTTAGGGAAGTTAGAACAAAAGTCGTTGTGTCAATTTTTTTGTATCAACTGATGCAGTTTTCTGTGAATATCAACTATCTATGTCATCAAAGTAACACTATAGTCGAATTACAGGACTAAAGTTTTAACATTCCTACAAGGCCCTTAAAGGCTGCCACCCAAATTTGTTTCAAATTGTGACATCACGGTTGCCAATCAGTGATAAGTTTACTATGGGAGAACAAGAAAATTGCTATTTTAACTGGGAACTAATAACTTTAATATGAATGTTGTACAAGTTTTTTTTTTTTAAACTACAGAGTGAACGGCGAATTTTTTTGTAGATTTAACTACACTATGTCACAAAAATTAACACTAAGAATCAACACTATTGCACAGTAAAACCAGCATAAATAATAAATTGAAAAAGGTCATGAGCTTATCCTGACCTAGAGGTCGTGTAAAATTATTCACCAATAGACAGCATGTCTCAAACTCTATAATTTTCACAATTAATTAATTGCAATTCTCATTTACATTTGTGCAACGAAAATGACAACACTTCAACGCTCATTAGCAGTGAAATTCTGACGCCGTAACTTAATCACATTATTATCGTGTTAAATTATTATTACTATTTGTCTATTATCATGTGCTGAAAACATGGAAATCCAAGAAATTGGCAGACGCTTTTTATTATATTCAAAGTCAATTAGTTAATCAAATTAAATATACTTTGATGCCGACCTGTGCCAAGTTATAGGCACACCTCATTTTAAAAATCAAAGTGTCCTCAATAAAGGCTGTTAGTTTTGATTTTTGCCTGTTGTCAACGTTTCTAGGTAAAGGATGTCAACGAATAAGTGCCGTTGATCAAGATTGCCAACAATAATGAGACATTTTTCTATCATGTTTTACGTACAATTTTGAGATGCTATGTGATATGTTATGTAGCACTCCAAACGAGGCTTTGAAAAAGAAAAATATCACCCAACTTTACGTACTTTAACTGAAATGGTATTTTTTTATATTTTTGAAATTTAAAAATCGCTTTCATGATTTATTAAAGTTGTTTTTTGCAGTCAAGTTACTGATACCGTACTTCTAAGGAAGTTAAATCACTATATTATATTGTAATCAGTAAATCTTGTAATTTTCGACCATAACTTAATGACAAAAGTGTTTTACGACTACCACTTACAACTGCTAAAGTTTCAAACTGATACGAGTGACATGTGACAACAGATTTCAGCGTTTGTAATTTTTATAGGTAGGTACCCGGTGCATACATTTTTTATTTTGCTTAATTTTTTGGACATTTAGTCTTAAATACTTCTTCAGAAGACTTTAAATTTAGACTACTTTGTTGTCATTTTCATGATAACGCAGAATTTAAATAAAAATCCTACTTTAGATAGTAATTTATTGATGTCGACGGGCACTGAACTCTGACGCCGTCAACGCGTCATATGTGTGAGCAAGTAATTTAGCGTCAAGTCTTAGGGCAGTGTTAAAGGGCTTTCTTTTTTTGTTTATTAAGCCAAAAGATATTTAATTGGTATTGGCTTGTTTTTTTTTTTAGTATCTTTTTTTTTGTTTTAATTAGTTCAGTCTTTGTGAACTTTAAACCAGAAGCTATATGTTCCTAAAAAAAATCCGGATCATTTATCAATTTGGCCACTAATCCATGCCATTTATCAATTTGGTAACTATTCAAAGGCAAAGGGCACCTATTGGGTCTGATATTATAATCGCACATACGCATTGCGATTTTAGCGTTTTTTTTTTTATTACTAGCTACATGGGTTTAGATTTAGTTGGAAATAACCAAGAGATAAGTAACCAATCAAATTGATTTAATTTCTCCGATTGTACTTATTCACGTGTTTGGGTGTTTATCGATAAAGTTGCTGAAAAATTTTTTTTTTTTTTTTTTCACGACGTTGACGATTTGTTTCTTATCTCGTTAAGTTTTTGTCAATTGACCGACTATCAAACAAATTATTGTTTATTTAACAATAATTACGCATCAATGTCTCAGAAAAGTTATAGGTACCGGAAATTGGGACACAAATTCCTGCTTATGTTCTCATTATGACGTGACGCATCGTGATCGGTAAAATCGAATGATAAATCATGTACTATATTGTACGTGCAGATTGTTAATTACGGGATTATTAAGATACTTCTCAAAACTGCTTGTTCAAGAAATAACTCACCAATATTGCAATTCATATGACTGCTTAGTCACAATTATATTCTACACCAGGCTCAAAGAGCCATGCAAAGCAGTTAAAATTATCACTTGTTTGCTGGTATTTGCGGTAGGTATTGTTGCCCGTAGCTGAAGTTCCATCTTCCTTTCGTTTCTTGTACCGCATAGGACAGAAAGTAGCGTCGTGGTTGATGTAGTTGCACACGTAGCAGGGAACAGTAGATTTAGGTTGGTTTGTTTTTGTTCAAACGGCCGTCATAATCTTCACCACGGTGACCAATTTCTTCGCATAATTTGCAATTCTCTCGAAACTACTGTATCGATGTACGTAGTTTTATTGATGAAACTCCTGGGATCACTCTCTTTATAGGTGGCTTCCACATTCCTTAGTTTAGGTGTGAAACCGCGGAGAAAATTCTCTTGATTGATTCTGGTATGTTCGGATCCGATGGAATCATCTTTGACAGAGAATGGGCGAAAATACTACTCGTAGCTACAGCTTTCTACTGCGTCCAATCCAACCGAATAGGCCAAAATTTAAGCGAATGTAGACTTGATTTGATGGCGAATTTAGGTTCGGCACTTCTGATATTGGCGTCTCCTCTGTTATTATAATAGGAGTAGGGTTTAGGGTCCAATGAATGAGACAATTACCAACTTCGTATTTGAGCAGTGGTTTATTCTTCACCAATTCGCGATATTAAAACATCAATCTTAAAATAACAAAGCGTATGAGACAACGTCTGCAACTGACCATTTCGATGACAAGAATGCCCCCACCAACCATCAGTCAGGTTACTTATAGGACTTAGAGGGTCCGGGCGGGTGCAGGTGGCGTGACGTCATACTGGCGTGATCGCCTGATCGGTCAGGTCAGGTGCAGCTGTTGTTTTGTACATTGATTACTATTGGATATTTTTCACATTTTAGATTCTACATGATGACGCCGCCGTCAAATAAATAAATATCTTGGGACATCTTACACAAATCGACCTAGTCCCACGGTAAGCTCAATTAAGGCTTGTGATGTGGGTACCAGGCGACGATATATATAATAGATAGATACATATAGATACTTAAATACATAGACAGCCATGACCAAGGAACAAATATTTGTGATAAATAAATACACAAATAATGCCCTCGCCAGGATTCGAACCCGGAACCTCCAGCTTCGTAGGCAGGGTCACTACCAACTAGGTTACAGAGGCTGACAAAATTATTATCATATACGATTGCAGAATGGCATCTACCCCTTAAGGGCCCGGCCACATGACCGCGGTGCGGCGTCGTAAACGTAAAACGGCGTTGAATGCCACGACGCCGCGCCGTAATTTCGGACGGTGCGATAACGTGCAATGCCACGACGCCGCGCCGTAATTTCCCACGGTGCGATAACGTGCAATGCCACGACGCCGCGCCGTTTTACGTTTACGACGCCGCACCGTGGTCATGTGGCCGGGCCCTAATTTGGCAATGTTCGTCACAATGAAAACGACCCACTTTTTGTTTTTTTTTAAGACAGAATTTTCTGCTCTTCGCAATGGTGAAGACCCTATAACGAGTTTTTTTTTTTAATTTGCCAATTTAAGGACTAAGAATAAGTACTTACGTCCCATCATGGGTAGAACCGGGGGCGGCGGGGGAGGCGGTAAGATGCCGCGGTGGTCCACATCCACGGCGGGAATGTCTTGCACTTGGGGTATAGTCTGGAAATTCAATACAATGTCAACTTACCCCCGTATTCATAAACGTTTGTTAACTTAACAAGCCGCTAATCATTGTTTGTCCCTTTTGCTCTTATGGGTACGTTATTAAGACCGTCAGGGACAAACAATTATTAGCGGCTTGTTAAGTTAATAAACGTTTATGAATAAGGGGGTAACTCTGTAAGCTTGCCTAGTTACGCTTTCACCATCTAAATACATTCGATACTACATCTAGGTCTACTCCGTTTTTTAAGGTAAGCTTATATCATAATAGTTTCAGATAGAATTCGCCTATTTATGACAGGTGCTACATATAGAATTTCTCCACTATTTTCCGATTTAGGATTATAAATAGAAAATGCGAACATAGTAAACAAACCATAAATTCAGAATGTCCTTTATTTCCATTCTAGATAATCCATTCAACTCTTACCATAAAACATCCTGAACCGTTGAAACAATAATATAAAGTTAGAATGCGGATATTTCTGACTATGGTTTTTTAATATTGTTCGCAATTTCTATTGGCTATGGTTTTAGGCACGATTCTGAATAATAGCATTAACCATCATGACATATGCTGATCGCTCCAGCTGTTTTACACTCGTCAAAGTCTCTGGCTATGCTATTAATGCTTTATCATTCACTTTTGTTAGGCGTTGGCCGAGAAGTGTTACTAATAATACATTTAGCAATATACACCTAGTGAGGGCTTGTTCATTAATCACCTTGTACTGTATAGGGGGAGGGAGGGGGAGGGGAGTCATCGGACAAATCACGTGTATTTTTTTATCACTCTCTGCTGAACAGCATTAAGAGATGAAAATATCACCAAATATCACCATGGTGGATGGGTCTAAAATACGCCAAAATCGTATGACGTGATTAATGGACAAGCCCTGAGCAGAGAGTTTTAGGGTAAGTATAAAGGTATCCTTAAATTAATCGACGCGGAATCGGCTTAAGCTGGACGAAAAAAGCTTTAAGTCGACGGTAAAAGACATAATTCGGCACGGATCGGCACGTATTAGCTCGGGCATCGGATTTATCGCTGTTATTCCGTCGACATAAAGCTTTTTCGTCCGATTGAAGCCGATTTCGCGTTGTTTGATTTGGGGAGACCCTAAGTTTGATTTGTAGAAGTTGGAAATGCGAAGTTGAAAGTGATAGACTATTCGATAAGCAATAAAGGCGCGTCAAAAGCTTACTGGTTATTAAAATTAATTATTAAAAAGCTAACTACCAAATACTAAAACTCCACGACCATCTATTACAGTAGCCGATTTCTAAGAATGAACTTTTGACAGTTATAGATATTAGTCCTCATTAACCGTTTCAGTGCAGATGACACGCCAGGCGTGTCATGAATGTTTTTAACGAATGGCGTATGACACGATAGGCGTGTCATCATATTCTATGGTGTAAGGCACGCTTGGCGTATCATGAAAAAATTGTTCGCCGCCATAGATAAGTTTTTGAAAATGGAACACACAACGAAGCAGTTAATATGAGGGTAAGACTCACCATTTTTCCGATGATATAAGGATCATTTCTAAACTGTCAAAAGTTCATTTAGTACGGTCAAATCGTACATAATTTTACCCTAAACTCGCAAATCAAGTAGTATCGCTGCATTTTTGGTATGTTGTTTAGACACCATAGGACAGTATAAAACCATATTTTGCAAGCAAAAAAAAGTTGTGCTAGCTGGGTAGTACGTGAAAAACTGCGAAATTTACGGCCATTTTTTAGTTTCTGATTTTTATTTAAAAAACCTTTAGTTTTTTGATATAATATGTAAATAAACGTTTAAAGACTAATAAATTTCCAACAATTTGAGCTAACATGCATTACCGTAGGTTTTATAGTTTCAGAGATTCGAGACTTTAAAAAGTACCCATTTTTGTAAGCTAGATAAAATTTTGTGTTTTGCTAACGTTTTCGACTTAATATCGCCTCACCTAATTATGCTACGAAAAACATGCAATAATGACCTTATAGCGCACTTAATATTCTTTAATTTAAGGGTAAAATTAGGTCTGTGAACTTTGTAGTTGAAAGTATAAACTCGAAATTCCAAAGGCAGGAGGCCCGCTATCTTTTTCATACAAATCGCAAGTCGAGTTGCAAAGCTGCAATTTTGGTATTTTATAAAGGCCTTATAGATATGTACGAAAATGCATATTAAAAGAAAAACAAAAAAATAATTTGGGCATAGGACGTAAAAAACGGAAAAAAAATCGCACTTTTTTTAGTTTTTGACGTTTAACTAAAAATCTATTATCTTTTTGATACTGATAGCTATAAAACTAAGAAAGAACATTAAATTTGAAAGGGTTTGAGCTACGTTGCATCACCGTAAGTTATATATATTTTGAGATACGACATTTCATAAAGTGCCCTTTTATCAGAACATAAACAAATTTTAGGTTACGTTAAAGCTATTCACTAAATATAGGCAAAACGTTCGCGCTAAGAGAAAAAAAGTAATTGTAGATATTAACTACATTAAATTTGGAACAAATTGAGCCGATAACAATTACTGTAAGTCTTATAGTTGGGGGTATACGCGGCTTCAAAACATGCATTTATTTTCTTAACTTAATAAAGGGCACATTTTGAAATGTCGTATCTCTAAATCTATATAATTTAGGGTAATGTAAGGTAGCTCAAATCCTTTCAAATTTAATATTCTTTCATAGGTTTATAGCAATTAGTATCAAAAAGTTATAATTTTTTAGTTAAACGTCAAAAACTAAAAAAAGTCCGATTTTTTTTCAGTTTTTTACGTCCTATACCTAAATCTTTTTTTTCTTCTTCTTGTAATATGCATTTTCGTACATCCCTATAGAGCCTTTATAATTTACAAAAATTGCAGCTTTGCAACACGACTTGCCATTTGTATGAAAAACTTAGATAGCGGACCACCTGCTTTTTGAATTTCGCGTTTTTAGTTTCAATTACAAAGTTTACTGACCTGATTTTACCCTTAAATGAAAGAATATTAATTGCGCTATAAGATAATTATTTCATGTTTTTCGTAGCATAATTAGGTAAGGCGATATTAAACCAAGAACGTTAGCAAAACTCAACATTTTATCTAGTTTACAAAACAGGGTACTATTTGAAGTCTCGAATCTCTGAAACTATAAGACCTACGGTAATGCATGTTATCTCATCTTGTTACAAATTTATTCATCTTTAAACGTTACCTGATACAAATTGTCAAAAAACGTAAGGCTTTTTTTATAAAAATCAGAAACTAAAAATAGACAGTAAATTTCACAGTTTTTCACGTATAACGCAGCTAGCACAACTTTTTTTTGCTTGCAAAATGTGGTTTTATACTGCCCCCTACTGCCGTACTATATCACTACCCTTGATTAAATTATTTGAAATTTGCGTGTCTAAATCCTCTGAACATGTAAGATATTTTTTATACAAAATACCTGCATTAGTTAAATGTTTCTCTAACGTACTTAGTGTCCTTTTATCTTTTGCTAATTTTAATGTATTGTCCTTTAACTTCTTCAAACTCTCGTACACAATTGAAAGCTCTTCGACCATTACATATGGTTACTATTGAAATTATTTAGTTCTACGTTTAAACCGACGCTAATATTATTTCGATACACAAGCTTAATCTATCACTCACTCACTGTTACGGCACTGTCACCATTGATGCTGCAGCTGGGGCGGTCGCGGGTGGGTGTAGCCATCCTCAAACTCTGTCGTCGCTTGACCCTTTATCTCTCCTAAAGGACCTCCGGTACATAACGTGGTGGTTTATCTCCCGATGAATCATTTTTTTATGGCATCTATGATACATCTTATAAACACCATACATAATCACCAACAAAGAAATTAGTAATATGATGGCTAGTATTATGTTGGTTGTAGAAACATGAAATTTTAACTGTTCCAAGTCGGCGTTGTTGCTACCTCCTGCTGCGTTTTGCGCTATAATTACTTCTTCCTTTTTATCAGTCGAAGTCGAAGAACCCATCTTGAACAGATGTCGAACAGGTGATTCGTATTTCCGACGAAAACTCTGAATAACGTGTGCACTGGTACTTAATCAACGTAACGATTACACTAAAAATTGGCCAATGTATGAATTGTTCGAATGAGGCCGCAACTAGTGCCAATGTCCTCTCGCCCGTGGCTCCCATATTTGGTCCGATCACTGACTCTTAAGGTAAACACGCGCAGTGCGCGGTCACTGGCCTAGGGTCGCCATGTACGGATGGCCTATTTAATGAATGAAAGACGAGGTTCATAACATGTGTTTATTGTTCGAACACGGATTATAGACTGACTCATTACATGGTTGATACATAACTTATACGTAGACAAACAAGGCATACACCACAGTGTCTAAATAACATACCAAAAATGCAGCTTTACTACATGTTTTGCGAGTTTAATGTACGATTTGACCGTACTAATTATAAATATTTGGTTTATTTGTCAGAGTAAATAAAACAAGTGGAACCGATTATACGTAATACCGTGAAGTTTTCGACTGCTACTAACTACCGCCTTTACATCGATAACCGAAGCAAAACAGAGATAACAATTGCCTGTCAAATTTAGAAACTTATTCATCGATTTTCACATGTCTCTTCGCTTCGCTGGTCTCTTTCGGTGGAAGAGCAGCAGAGTTGAGCAAAAAGTAATCCGATTACTCTTTCAGATTACATTTTCTTAACTCTGAAGGGCAGCCTATTGAATAATAGGCGGCTAAAAGATGCTAAACGTCAAATGACAATACTGAGGATTCTGGCATTGGCTAGTGTAGTGAGATGATAAAGAAGGACATTAACCACTTACATGCTTTGGTATTTCCGATAGACTCTATTGCTATGCAAACTAAGAGATGACATCGTCAGCTGACAAGCAAAACTCACTGTAAAAACTGTCACTACTCTTAGCAACCTCTTATGTCAGTATTGAATCAGAACTGAGATAGGAGCTTTATTTCAAGTAGATATTTGTTACTTAATGAGTTTTGCTTGTCAGCCGACAACGTGTAGGCACAGATGTGTGAAGTATGTCAGTGGTAAAAAATTCAACATAATAGGCATGATGACTGGCAAGTCAAATCAGCATCTTTTTTCGAACTGTCAAAACGATCACCCCTATGGAATTTTATATGAAATACACAAGAGTGACGTCACGTTTGGGTACTGCCAAATAACTTACTCTTTTAAGTTCTTTTCAATTTATTGAATAGAAGTTCTGTACAAAAATTACTGCAATCTACATCTTAGTAATAATTTCTTCGTGTATTATGTCGTGCATAATGTTAAATAATTTATTTCAACTACAGTCATCATCCCTATTGCCTGGTCTAAGGCGACCGGAGGGGGCCGAAAACTATATGATTTGCGAATTGAGGTTCCGATGGTGGCCTCTAACTCCAACTTATGGATTCGCTCGCCGCCGATCGCCTTAGACCAATGTGGCCAAGCCTTAATTTGGAAACAATAGGGCACTTGATGCCAATTTTGTCTACCAATTATAATTCGAGGGTAAACATTTTTGAAAAATGAACTACGATTATGAAATGAAAAAGCAACAACCACCATTGCCAAAGTGACTTGTCTACCGGAGAGTAAATGCGTATAACCTGAGCGTATTTCTACGGAATTTTAGATGTATCAGACTTTTATGACATGAAGGACAACATAAAAATCTGACTCATCCCATCCGTATATATCACTAAATCGCATGACTGTATTAGCCGCCGGTTTTTTATCAGTCTCCCATTGACATTACATACCGTGCATGATCTCAATGGATAAATAGAAACTCTATAACAAAGGTGACCTAAGGGCACATCATCAAATTTGTCTCATAAATTGTTACTAAATTTTAATGTGATGTAATTTACCTCAGGGATTTCGAAGACAAAAATCGATCCCGCAAGACGCCAATACAAACAGATTGCGAAAAATTTGAGTATTTTCTAAAAATACCTACAATATTTTATGATTATAATTAACTATGGATGTGATAGGTGCTCATTGTGCGATTAAAAATATAACACTGAAGTATTTAATCCTTAGGTGCATATGGTATCACACATTCTATTTCTGAAATTACTTATGTAATCAATCGATGCCAATTAGAACTCTGTTGCTCAGTGTGACAGTCGCAATTGATTACTTATTTCGACATGTGTCATTTCGGTCGTATCGTTTTTGATACTGTATGCACCTAAGGGTTAAATTTGATCTCCATTCCATTCCAGCTGATTTTTTATCTCAAGCATGACGGCAAATATCGCTCTTATAGTACGGCGGTCGATCGTCAACGGGAGACCAAGTCTACCGCGAGCTTATAGCTCTATTATAACTTTGAAATGCGCATATCTTCGAAATACAGTAGAACCCGCTTAATACGATCACGTTTAATACGATTTCCCGCGTAATACGCCATTTTATGCCGGTCCCTGCATTTTGCATGCTGTTTTCCTACATTTTTGTACGGTTAATACGATTCATCACCGGTCACCCCGTTTGATACGCTGTCTGTAACCCAAGTTACATTGACGTATGGCATCATTTACTTATAGATGTAAGCAGGAATGCTATAATTTTACTATACCAATTGAAAATTAGGCTGGAAAAAATAATTCTACCGATCGCTCCTCCTTTGTAGGTAACTTTTTGTTGCATTGACCAAGCGACCAGTAAAGTTCATGATCCCATCGAATTGCATGCACCTGCATGTGCAACCTTAGTACAATTTGTTTTCTTTATCTGTGCGTCCAAATCAGTTAAATTAAATATATATTATGTATAAGAAAAATATCTCATATGTAACATTACACAGAAAAATTAAAAATTTGACAAAAAATAAATGCAATGTCTTCTTCCCGCATAATACGCTTTCCCGCTTAAGACGCGTTATTTGTCTGGTCCCTACGAAATCGTATTAACGGGGTTTCACTGTATGCGCATTTCAAAGTTCAGGGTAGCGCAGTAAGAGAAAATCAGTACCCTCGCGTAGACGGGGTTCTCCGGTATAATGACGGGCTCGCGCGGCGGCGACTCGCACAGGTCCACCACGGGCGCCGGCACCGGCTGCGGACGGACAATTATCGGTCGCAGCTTTTCTCGAAGCATTAAGCTTCGTACCCACTAGAGGCAGCCTCGGGTCGAGCGGCCTCGGCTTGAAGCAAATAGCCTCAGTTTGAGGCTGCTCGCTCTGAGGCAGCAGCTACGGATCAGCTCGAGGCGTGTCGCCTCAGCTTGATCCGCCCGCGACGCACTGCGCAGTTGAAAGCCAATACGCGTCTCCACTAAACACACGGCTCGGACTGAGGCGTCTTTGAGCACGGCACAGAGACCGACAAAATATGGCGCGGCTCGCGGCGACGAATTTGCCTCGCGTCGCGGCGTGCCACAGGTTGAGGCAGCGTCTCCACTTGCGCAGTGAGGAGTGAGGCAGCCGCTCGACCCGAGACTGCCTCTAGTGGATACGCGGCTTTAGAAACGAATAAAGCAATCTCGACATGTATTTTTATTACCATTGGGCGACAACAATATACGGGTCATCATATGGCAGTGTTGAAATCAATGACAGCTAATATGCAACAATTATAAATATTTTTTAAGATTACTAGCATGTAATTAGTAATTACATGGTGTTACTTTCATAATTATTAATTTTGAAATAGGTTTCAATAATTTATAATAAGATAATACGTCAAGATTGTTTACATAATTTCTAATGCTAAACAAAACGAAGTATAGAGATGTGCCGTTCTCAGTTTATTTTTTAGTATTTCTTTGGAAAATGTATCTATTTAAGAGTATCATTATTCGCAGTGCTTTTAGAAAACGTACGTACTATCACAATGAGATATCACATCACTCCAAACATCACCTGGTAATAGTTTGTTCGATAATACTGGACCATTCATGAAATAGGCTGATTAACAACTGAGCCAGCAAAGTGCAAGTGAGAAGCTACATTGCATTGTGCAGCACATGTTAGAACTCTCAGGAGTAAAAAACAATTAGTGCACTGCAAGTCGCACACTGCTCAAGTAATGTCACATCAAGTGATATTTGGTGAGATGCCTGTTTCCGCGGATTGATATGTGGGTCAATCACTTTTTTTATGTCACTCGTTTCCATGGTTACGTTCTCCTGGGTCACCCTTAAAATCACAGTTTAGCAGCATCCAAATTGACAAAAGTTTGAATTTTGTGATAGATATGTGGCCTTTCCAAGGTGGGTCATCCATCCACTCATCGTGATAGTAGAGTGTGCATGATACTTTCTTCTAACAAACTATCCCACTGTTGTCCCCTGGGTGATGAGACAGAATAACAACAAAAAAAAAATGATTGACCCATGTAATGCGAAGTCACGTCGTCGAGTGATATCATTATGTGTAATATTACGCACATCACTTCAAGTTACCGCCAGTAGACAACAAAAAAATTGTAAACAAACCTAAAAATTCGCATTATTCGGTGACTTCAAAAGACGCCGAAAAACTTTACCGACTCGGCGGTACATCTCTAGAATAAAATTAAAGTAAAACTGAATCTACAAAAGTATGTCACGATATGCGTCAATAAATGCTATTGAAAGGTAGCGATATTTGTTTACATTTTTTTCCACTGGAGTTGACTTTGCACATGTCTGATTTATAGGTACTGGTAACTGCGCTGGGTCACACAAAAATGGGTCTTTCTGACAGCACACACCGTAGAATGTTTGGCGATGATGAGGAGACAATGAAACACTAGATGTGTTGATTCCGTATATCATGCCCTCGTCAGACAAAGGATGAAAGACTTCGGTTTCGGCTATCTGGAACCGAAGGTCAGAGAACGTTGTCGCTATGGTCCGCCCTCAAACTAGCGTTAAAAATGTTGAAAAAAAATCATGTTTATTCGGGAATGTATGAAAATTTAATGTTTTTTTTCGGGTTTTTGCAGAAATAATGTTACTGTCACTCCTTTCCATCTATTTTAATTGAATTTTCGTCTGTGACATCGCGTTCTTCTGGTATAAGTGAAAATGAGACCTAATTCACATTGGTTAAGAGTTGAAAATTAAAGTAGAAAACTTTCTTTGATTTTTTCGGTCAAAATTCGGAAAAAACGAGCTGTTTTGCAAGAAACCGGATTCAATCCCTTGGGTAGGCGCAACAGGGGGCAATCTCATAACTACAGATGTGCCGACGGAAACTTTCCAGATTTTTGAAATTTTCACGTAGGAAAACTTCGGAAACTTTCCATATTTTGTATGTACATTTGTATGGATGGAAACTTTCCATTTCATAAATTTAAATTCCCTTTATATTTCGTGAAAGTTTCGTGAATTTTTCAAGAAATTTAAGAAAAGTTTCTGCAATTTGCACATCTCTACCCATATAACAGATCCCAAATATCCCAATGGGTCTCGTGTCTCACAAATAAGATAAGATAAGGATATCCATCTTTAACTGAAGAAGGAGAGGCCATTTTATGATCTATGTAATAATAATGTGTACTATAAACTACGTTATGAATTGTTGGAGAAAAAATGTATGTTATAAAGAAATAAATGGCTATTCTGATTCTGATTCTGAAGATAAGGTAACGGCACTCACCCTCGGGTAGAGACACGGTTCGGGCAGGTGGGGTGGGGAGGCGGGGGCCTCCACGAAGGCGCGCGGCGGCGGCGGCGGCACCGGCAGCGCCGTCGGCACTAGCGGCGCCGGGACCGGCACCGGCGTGGGCTACAACCATTGATTTAAAATATATAAGTGGATCCCCAAACAGCTCAAAAAAATGACGTCATGCTCCCCGGCAGAACCACCTGATGTAGAATTATTTGGTATCATAAATGCGTCAATAGTACTTGTAATAAGAAAAATATCATAGTGGTTTTGCTGGGAAGATACTCAGCGGCAGAACCACTTTACAACAAGGTTTATAAAAAACTAGGCTTGTAGAATTTTTCCAACTGGTCGTAGAATTTTGTAGATATAATGTAGATTTTTTTTTTGACATATTCATGTTTATTAAACTTTAGGTGGTTCTACCGGGGAGCATGACGTAAAAAATGGCCGCAAAAAATGGGCTGCAGAAGTAAATATTGCGGTTCTTTTGCTCCGCTATTCAGTTCTGACAGTTGACATTTGGTCGCCTTACGGTATAGCATCATTATTCCTTAAACATAAAAAGTTTCTACTATTTTGCGGTGTTGTTCGCAAATTTGACACTTATTGCTCACTTCACAAAGTTTTTTATTCTTTGATTTTTTTTTATTATAGTTTATTGTAAGTGAGCGTTATTAGCTTCAACTGAAACATGATAGAAATGACTTTTAGTGCCACTTTTCTTGGTTTTTTTGTTTTGCTCTGTGCGTCCATTTATTATTTAATGTCATTGGCTACAACACACGTATATCTTAGGTACTAAAACACAGCCACTACTACTACTACTACACTACCGTGGGACTGGTCGATTTGTGTAGAATGTCCCAAGATATTATTTATTTATTTAAGATATTTATTTAAGGTATATGTTAGGTTTATACTAACTGAGGAATTTATGCTGACGCGGGACCATTTCGGGGTAAATCCTAAACTTTATTTTACCTTATTTTAGAAATTATATGTAGATAATTATAGAACAGAAATAAGTATTCGTTAAGGTGCATTTAGACCAAACGAGCATTCGCTTATTCTATCCCCCACTCTGGGCATTTTCACTTTTTGGGTCACCCTATTAGCGTGAAGTTAAAAAACTTAACTTTAGTCAGCTTTGCTCTTAAGCACTAAATTTCGATAATAACTCGGTTTTGGTGGTCATTTTACAAACTATAAGCCATTTTATAATATAAAAACGCCGATCAAATTTAACTTCCTAAAGATATAACACTTAACTGTAACTAAGGTTTTTTAATTTCACGCTAATTGGGTTCCCTAAAAGTGAAAATTCCCCTTCCCTTTACGAAATCAACGAATTTCGACGAATCACGTTTTGTGTAACGAACGAATTTCGTAGAGTGGGGGATAGAATGAGCGAATGCTCATTTGGTCTAAATGCATCTTCACAGACACAAAAATCACAATATCGAGAAGGAAAAAAAATACAAATCAAAAAGTCTATGCTACAATTTACGAATGGCAATATTATGTGTTTACCATGAATAAACCATTGAATTTAAATTTGAAAGAAACCGAAATGTGTCAATACATATGAAAGGGTTGTGGCACATTCCCAGTAAAAGTTAAATAATATTTATGTTTTTTTTAAAGTTGTAAAGCGATATTTTTCTGCACGTGTCCACATATTGCATGATTTACCTCCTAATGCGTCCATACGCATAGGCTAAGGAGAAGCCGTTGGCCAGTAGTGGACTGATATAGGCTGATGTATGATGTACACCACACTGAAGACTGCTTCACCGGCAAAAGCGAAGCTCTTAAATATATCATGACGACGACGAAGAGAGTAATTTAGATACTTACAACCATATTCCATGAGTTATTGTTCCATTGACTCGGCGCCTCAGGTCGATAAGGCTCGGGTTCCTCTGGAACTATAAATACAAATTTAATGCTTGATAATACAACCCAAGGTCTTCTAAAAAAGGACGCGCATAGTGACTAAAGAATTATAAACCAATCACAGCTTTTTTGTGAACATTTTCTATTTGCTATGGCAGCTCGAATTCTTAATAATCTTCCCATTCAACCCCTTTCCCAACAACAAACATTTTAAAACTGGAAAGTGTTTATGAATTTACAATTGCTTTATTCATTTTTTTGCCTCCAAGGCATAAAATAAAATACCACTTTATTGCACCTCAAAGACAAATCCAGAACGAATAAAAAGGAAATCAGATAAGTCGAGAGTAGAGATACAGAAACAACCTCACGTAAGTGTCATATGGTTCATATTTCCGAAAACACATTTGCTTGATTTATCGGGTTTCACTAGGCAACCCTCGTTATAATTCTAATATATCTACAATATCTGTATGATGTACCATGTATGTAAATAAAAAAGCTGATATTCTGATGAGTCAGATGGATAGAAAGTGAGTCCGCGTTAGACTCACGCGTTTAACCCCCTTAATGTTTCATGAAAATCATATATGACTCTTAACTTAGCTCGTCGATAAGGATTGCTTGTCCTTTTCCGTCTTATAGACATATTGATAAGACCGAAAGGGACAAACAGTACTTTACGGCTTGCTAAGTTAGGAGACGGTTATGAAGAAGGGGGTAACTTTAAAATATTGAAATAAATGACTTACCAATATTATTAGATATGCTGCCATAGAAAGAGGTAGGTGGTGGCGGGTTGTCCGACAATAAGTCTAGGCCCGGCAACGCGTCCTGAGACTTCTGTGACATCGTGCCGCTCGCAACTGCAATCAGTCGGTATCATTCGTTTATGTACATACACTCGCGGTCAATGAAAACGGGTCAGGTGGATTTTTTCATAGAAAATACTCGAAACATGCAGATTACAAATATTTAAAATAAATATTTATAATACAAGTGGAATGGTTTATAACATCAGATTGTATTGGAATTTCCCTGAAGTTTGCACCCGATCCGAAAAACACGAAACTTTTTCGTCAGATGATTCTGTAGATATAAAATAGCAACTCATGATTTAAAAACTCGATTTACCATACATTTTTGGTGGTTTTCTTAAACGGTCTACATTTTTGTCTATACAAACCGACCTAACGACAATTTTAAAGTTTTTTTTTGGGTTTATTTATAAATTTAGGGAAATTCCAATACAATCTGATTTAAAAATAGATTTTACCTACATTATAAATATTTTTAAAAAATATTTGAAATCTCAGTGCTTGCATTATTTCCTATGAAAAAAACCACCTGACCCGTTTTCATTGCCGGTGTGTGTATATGAGTGAATCAACTTTTTTCTGTCTGTTATTGCCATGGTTACGGTCGCCTGAATCACGCTGGTTTTATGCAAAATTATGCTACTTAAATTATGCATACATGCAAGTAGTGCATGTCTGTAGGTGGCCCATTAAGGAAAGGGCTTAGTAACACCAGAAAAATGTATGTCTGCATAGTTTTAAGTAGCATCATTTTTCATAAAACCAGCGTGATTTAGGCGACCGTAACCATGGCAATAACAGACAGAAAAAAGTTGATTCACCCATATACTTGTGTTTCTGAACACATAAAAACAAAAGACAGTGACGCGTTATGTACATAAAAACTAAAGGCGCTGCTTTGATCGTGCTACACTGCAAATGATGTTCTTATGGTATGCTAGCATTACAGCATCATGCATGAAGAGTATGGTATGCTGGCATAATTTTGCCGAATATCACTTGCCGCTGATAACTGTTCACAGCTGATTCATGACATGACCAACATTTTGGGAACTTTTATTAGGCCAAATTTTCAATTGCAAACTAGGTAGGTTGGAATATGATACGTCTACGAAACTTTACAGTATATATGTAGGCTGGAAAGCGATATTCGGCAAAATTACTTTCGGCGATAAATTATACAATGCATTATATGTAGAAAAAAGGCAATCTCAGACTGCTGAGATTGCCTTCTTGGTTGTGAAATTGGTACTGACCAATTAGACCGCGTAGAAAAGTACTATGCCAATTTACTCCCTCACGCATCGAGAAAAGTGTCACCTTCCGTAGATAAATGTACTCTTAAAAAGCGCACTTTTTAGCATATGCATTGTAAAAAGAATTGAGGCTACATAGCCATGAGTTTAGCCACTCACTTGCTTCATATAGCTTTTGTTACATGCCATCACTCTTATTTTACATAGACATAGAGTCTATCGCAAAAATCAAAGCACGTGAGTGGTTATGCAGATTGTACCCTTAATAAATTAAGGAAAGTCGGCATATTTATTACTCCAATAACTCAAAAAAAAATTGATGCCGTCTAACAGGTAAATGAATGTGATTACCTGAATTATTATCAGAATTAGGAGCATTTTCACTAGGCACCAACGTTTTCAGAAAATCGTTGATATTGAAGTCTTGATTCTCACTCGGCCGTGAATTTATCACTTCGATTTTATTGGCTGCGAAAAGGAAATGCAAGTTTCAAGAATTTAACCACTGTTGTTGTATAGGTCGTAAAATCTATTAGAAACAGCGGAATTATGACGTTCAGATAAGAATTATTGCAGCCGGGAAACGGCAAAGGTTATTGGCCGATGTGATACGTCTCTGACTTACGAAAAATAATTTTAATATATTATATCATACTCCATTACACGTAAATGTCTGTAATTTCAAAATGGCACTGGATTATGCAGATCTTGATAATAAGAGCCTTACCCCCTTATTCATAAACATCTGCTAACTTAACAAGCCGCTAATAATTGTTTGTCCCTTTTGCTCTTATATGGACACATTGTTAAGACTGAAAGGGCCAAACAATTATTAGCGGCTTGTTAAGTTAACAGACGTTTATGAATAAGGGGGTTAGATCCCAACGGCTTAAAAATAAGTTCTACCACTTTTCAATATCACAGAATAGTAAAAAAATATTGGCCATATTCAGGGGTTACCTCCAACCCATGCATTTATGGTTAAACTAAACTATAATAATATAGTCCATAGTTAAAGAATTATTATATTCTCATACTCATCAGTCTCATTATAAATGGCGAGACATATGAGTTGAAAACCATTTCACGCACATAAAAACATTAATATATTTTCAAGCCTCATCTTTCATTTGTTTCTTAGAATATGGCACCACTTTTTTTGTAACCTATTTCAAAAAAGGAGGAGTATCTCAAATCGACCTTTTTATGTATGGGTACAACCGCGATATGGTCCCGTTGGCACCAAGTTGGGGTCAGATGACATGATCTTGGAGGAATTGGTTTTAAAATGTTTTTATTCGATGATTATAATTGGCCGTGTGGTGACGATAGTAAGAATACATCTGTCATCATCCCAACTCCTCCTTCGGGTGTCGTAAGAGTCGACTAAAGGATTGAAGTGTCACTGACCATTATTTGATAAAAGATGGATGATGGGCAGCAGCGTCATCATAGTGGACACATTACTGCGATCGCCAATCTTGTCACCTGCGCCAATCTGCCAATCACGCTTGCCCAGCGTGGTGATTATGGGCATTTACCTCCTAATGCGTCTATACGCATAGTTAATAGGAGAGGCCTACGTCCAGCAGTGGACTATCATAGGCTGATGATGATTATTATTATAATATGTATTACTCAACTTACCACTGTTAACATTAGCGACAGGACTCGCTTCGTTGAACAACGCGAGCGCGTTGTCGGAGTTTAGGAACGAAGAAAGACCCATGTTGTATAGCGAACCGTCGGCCGACAAAGACGTATTGAATGTCTTGTCGATGTTGTATGACACTGAAAGAAAAGTTATAATTATAATAATTATTTTTTAGGGACCTGGCCAAGCGCCTCGTGGACGTTACAGCGAATAGGCATTGCCATTCAGCGGGGCAATGCCACCAGCCTTCGTATATTTAATTTTTAGTTTTTTATTTTTAGTTATTTAATTTAGTTAATAAGATTAAATTATGAAATAAAACTATGAAAACGGATAAACTCGCGTATATTAACGAATTTTAACTTCATTCCGACGTTTCGAACACTTTACAGGGTTTGTGGTCTGCGGATGACCATATTTAGTTTTATTTCATGAGTAATCCTCGCGGCAACCGAAGAAAATATTAAGATTAAATTATTATTATTTCTTTGTTACTATCAAATATTGTAATTTTTTTAAATTAATTATATTCAAATGATTATAATTTTATAATAGATAGCAACCAAGTGGAAGGTCTGCTTTAGCCAGGCAGAAAAATCTGCATAAAATGGATTGTCTCTTTTATTTACATGGGAGTGCGTATCTTTTGTTCGTGTTTATAGCCGATAGCTCATAGCATAGCTTAGTAGCTCTCGGTGAGACCAGTGCACAGGTGTTTAATTACCAGGGTGCTTAGACAAGTTGCCAATCGATAACGCTTAATCGTCAATCGCAAACGAAAGGCAGCTAACTGTTTTTGTCGCACTAATATGAAAGAGTGACAGAGAAGGAAAACTAGGATACGCTACAAAGCGCAACTTGGCAACGCATCCAGAGATCGGACAAATATGCGTCATTGTTCGCAATGATATGGACATGACTACAAAGTTGATTGAATAGTTCATTATTTTCAGAAAATTACTTATTTGACAGCAGCAACTATGTAAACCTTTGTAAATAGTCACCTCAAGGTTTCGTAATAAATTTACAAGGAATTATTTGTTT
Source organism: Thaumatotibia leucotreta (assembly GCA_025490895.1). Taxonomy (NCBI): domain Eukaryota; kingdom Metazoa; phylum Arthropoda; class Insecta; order Lepidoptera; family Tortricidae; genus Thaumatotibia; species Thaumatotibia leucotreta. The sequence goes on along the minus strand of JALPQI010004086.1, from coordinate 57,908 downwards.
AATTATTCATTGAATCAACTTTGGAGTCATGTCCATATTATTGCGAACAATGACGCACATTCGTCCGATCAGCTATGCTATTCTCTTATTCACACATACGACGCTGCGTTCGTCAACGAGCTCGACGTCGAGACAGCCTTGTCTAAAATCCTAGCTGTTTTATTTGACATTAGGAATCGAGGCTGTGAGCGAGATTGTGAGCGAGTTCGTCGCTGTTTTTCGTTAGAGAATACGATGTTCCTACATTAAACGTCAAACTCTCGACGCAGTGTAGTTCCAGCTCACGCCGCATTCGTCGCCGAGCACTAGTGTCGTTTAAAGTACATTAGTGAATACCATTTTTAGGCTCGACGCTGCCGCAGCGCTGACAGCAAGGCGGTTTCCTTAGTGAATAACACTGCTGTTCATTAGTGAACACCAATACTTTCCCTTCGGGACAGCTCTCATCATTCTTGACCTATTAGGAAAGTTACCGTCATTATCCTCGTCTCCCGCATTAGGCAGGTCCAGATCCTCATCAGGCCCGGGAGAAGGCACATCCTCGTCTCTCTGAGGAGGCGACGGGGCTGCACTAGGGAGAGTTGGGATCAGTTCGTCGAGTTTCCGCTTTAAGGCTCGCACGCGGGCCCCGAAGTTCTTGTAGGCCTGTGAACATGATACAGGTTTAGCACGTGATAGACTTGACCCATTTTTAAAGTTTGTCTTATACTATTAATCAATATCTGATTAACGGAAAAAAATATAAATATATTTTTTCACGACCTAGAAAACTGCAAAATTATAACTTAAAATTTAAACTTTCGTTACCGGGCGAAAACGATACTAGCAATGTTAATGCTTAGATTATCTGTGGTGTGACGTCACTCAAACCGAAAACAAACATTTGACATGTCACTTATGTTATGTCAATGTCACAGCAAAGCTACACGCCTACATGTCCATGGCGAATTTCACTCGTATAAGATTCAACGTGAAGTTAGTTTAAGATCCTATGACGTCACATCATGGCCGACACCGTTTTCAGAGTACGAAAATAAAAAAAATAAAACAAATTTTTCAATAAAAAAATATGTACCCATCAAACACTTTTAATACACCGTAATCGAAAAATATTGATCTTTTCAATAAATACTACAGAAAAAAAAATTTTTTGCACTAAATTTGATATGAGTCAAGTAGCCGCTTGATATGAATCAAGTATTGGTGTGACAGTATGTTGCCGCTAGATAAGTTCGGGTGATCTTCGAGGAGCGTTTGAAAAGCTCGGATTCGTCCTTGTCGTCTCGCGTTACCTTATGGCACTGGGGCCTATTTCTCGAAAGCTTGTAACTTGTAATACAAGCGGAAATCCCAATCTAATGAATAGTGTTAAAAAGAGACTTCCACTTGTATTACAAGTTACAAGCGTTCGAGAAACAGGCCCCTGGTCTCACCGCGAGCTACTAAGCTATGAACTATCGGCTGTAAACACGAACAAAAGATACGCACTCGCGTGTAAATAAAAGAGACACGGCGTTACTTGCCCAGCTATTAGCTATCACCGCCGGGCGAGTATCGCCGTGTCTCTTTTATTTACACAGGAGTGCGTGTCTTTAGTTCGTGTTTATAGCCTATAGTTCATAGCTTAGTAGCTCACAGTGAGAAGAGTGCCTAACGGAAGGATGAGTAGCAATAGCATTGATTATGCTAGACTTGATATTAGGACTGAACAGAGTTGGACAAGAAGTAATCTGATCTGATGTATGTGTACTTTGTAATCTAGATTACAAATTACACATACAAAAGTAATTGTAAGGAGTAATCGGATTACTTTTTGCGCAACTCTGGTACTGAATTACATTTACATTAACATAACGGTAACCTACGGTCTTCTCCCGTAAGAATACTTGCCCAGACGACAATGACAAAATAAAAACGCCGAATATTCACCCCATCCCGCTCTTGTAATGTTTACAAAAGAGGGTGGGATAGTACTCGTCGCCGCGATATTATCGCTTTAATTATTTGGTAGCCCTAGTGGTGACGTTGATCAGAATCAGAAGACCTTCCGCGACCATAAGAATGTCGTAAATTCCAGGACCTGTCTCCAATGAAGGTATAATTGGAGTTAGAGCGACAAAGACACATCCCCAAAATGAACTTTTGTCAATGTTATATGATGTCCGTGGCATGCCCTCAGTACGTTTGGTTTATTTTCGATAGTTTTTATTGGTAAAAGGTCTGATGTGTATGTACCATGAGCCAAAAATATAACCCACCACTTTTACGGCCTTATTCATAAAAATTCCTTGTTGAAGGTTTGAGGGGCCCAATAGTTATCGAGCCGATAAGCCTTGTTGAACGGTTTATAAGAAGTGTTATTCATAAACGCTCAATATCTCTCCGATAACTGTTGAGCCGCTGTTGAACGGATTAGACGCGTTATGTTGGCGCCTTGACAAAATCATAGACAAAAATGTGGTCTCACCGCAAATTAAAAAAAAGTTTGACAGCAGTCTGGCGGGAATTCGCAAATATTTCCTAATTCCTTGTTACTTACTTTTATCTCAAATAATTATATTATCATCATCTTGAACCTGAAATTATTAGGTACTTACTACGTATTCTTTTACCTAGGTAACTAATCAAAACAGTTAGCTTTATGATTAAGTACTTGCGATGACGGTCAGATAACGAAACATAATTGTATGGCTAGTTAGTACCTAGGTATGGGCAGTTAGTAGTACGGGTAAGTAATAAATAAATATTTACTTCCTTGCGACCCCAATACCTAATTGCAGTTAGAACCTGAAGTTCTGGTGTCAGGCCAGCTCCTCTGCGATCTTTCTTCAGGTCTTCTTTCACCAACTCTACTATATACAAAACAGTCGCCTTATTAAAGCGGTATCGCCGCCTAAATTCAACATCGGGCAGATCCTCAATGGGATCTGCCTTTATGTTATATATTTTTGGACGCCGCGGCGGATTACACAAATTATTTATGGCATCAATAGCGTTTAAGGCCTGCATGATGGAGTCTCACTGCGTATTGACGTTGAAGTTGAAATGGTTGAAAAACTATCAACAAAATTTTAAATTAAAAAAGTTGGAGATTAGTTTTCCCACCATTTCTGATTCGTGTAATGTTGCATGTAGAGAAAATCGAAACTGCGTAACTACTTACAATAAATCATCGGATATTTATTTTAAATACCTATCTAAATATAATTAAGTATCTCTGGATACATATTTAATAATAATCAGATGAATAGACGATATAAAAAACTATACACCAAATCAGACTTTCATACCTTTATCTTTTCTCTTCTGCCTACTTTAAACGCATGGTTATGCACCTGTCAAAAATCAGCTGATCAAAATTTTGGCAGCCATCTTGTTAAATAAGAAGTTATAAGACCGTTATAGAAGGGTCCTCGGCTCTATAACTTTCGGGGGATTTATAGTAGGTTTGAGCGGCTGAATAGCGCTATTGAACGTTTATGAATAACGTTTTTATTTTTAGCCATCCGGTCAACAACGACCCATCAGCGGGCGCGTAACTTTTTATGAATAAGGCCGTTAGACTTTATCTAATCTATCTATTCAGCCCGTGTCCACCCACTGCTGGGTATAGGCCTCTTCTTTATTACGCCACTTTCCTCGGTCGTGTGCTAATCGCATCCATTGCTTTGTTGCGGTTCGGCAGATGTCGTCGGACCATCTTGTCGGTGGTCTCCCAGCAGATCTTCTTGACCACCCAGGCCACCATTCAGTAACCTGCCTCGTCCACCGCCCATCGCTACTTCTCGCCAAGTGCCCTGCCCATCTCCACTTCAGCTGTGCGATTCGTTTACCAACGTCGGATACTTTCGTACGGCGCCGGATTTCGCTGTTTGGAACACGATCAACAAGGGAGATACCTAACATGGCTCGCTCCATGGCCCTTTGTGTCACGTTCATTTTGTGTAGAACTCCCTTGTTGAGCGCCCAAGTTTCTGATCCGTAAGTGAGGGTGGGCAAGACGCATTGGTTAAATACCTTCGTCTTAAGGCACTGGGGGATTTTAGATTTAAAGACGCGCGACAGGTTACTAAATGCAGCCCAACCCAGCTGAATTCGTCTAGCGACCTCTTTCTCTTGGGTTCGTTGATCAAAAGATAAACAGTGTCCAAGATATACGTAATCACGCACGACTTCCACTTGGGTGTCACCAATGATGATATGTGGTGTCTGGGTTAGTCGGTTAGTCATGATTTTTGTCTTGGACATGTTCATCCTGAGACCAACGGTTAGAGATGCTATACGCAGTTCATCCAGCATGATTTGGAGGTCTAAAACGTTCTCAGCTAGAAGGACGAGGTCGTCTGCGAACCTTAAATGCGACAATCTAGCGCCATTTACATCGATACCTCTTTCGCTCCAGTTCAGAGTCTTCATCATGTCTTCTAAAACACAAGTGAAGAGCTTGGGCGAAAGGGTATCACCTTGGCGCACACCCCGTTTCAAGGGCACGGGGTTGGTAAGTTCGTGCATTTGTACCTGCATCGTCGCACTTTTGTATAGCTCCCGGAGAACACTAACATATCTGTTGTCAATACCACAACGCTGGAGAGACTGAAACACGGCCCAATGTTCGACACTGTCGAAAGCCTTCTCGTAGTCTACGAAGGCAAAACACAGAGGCCGGTTATACTCCTTACATTTCTCCATCAGCTGCTTAACCGTGTGGATATGATCTGTAGTGGAATATCCTTTCCGGAAGCCAGCCTGCTCGACGGGCTGATATTCGTCCAACTGTCGGGACAGTCGGTTACACAGGACTTTGGCGAACAACTTATAAATTTGTGGTAACAAACTGATGGGCCGGTAGTTCCCCAACAAGGCCTTATCTCCTTTTTTGTGTAGGATTGTGACAATAGCATTATTCCACGCTTTTGGCGAAGAACCACTAAATAAAACCCTATTAAAGAGATCCACCAGTATCTTTAAAACAGGAACACCTCCAGCGACCAGCATTTCTACGTAGACTCCATCCTCACCAGCCGCCTTCCCTGTCTTCATGCGTTTCAGGGCGTATTCGATCTCTTCGCTTAGTATATTCGGCAAGACTGGATCTGCGAGTCTTGGAGTACTCTCTGCCCTGGGATCTGTTGCTTCTGGTGATTCAGGTTCCGCTGTTGTCGATGCATAAAGTGTCATGTAAAAAGCTTCTACCATAGATTTTATGTGGTCACGGTCTTATATTTCCATTTTGATCTTTGACTTTATCTAATAGTACTTAAAATTTTAAGAATGTTTTACCATATTTTTGCTTACAAAACCACCCATAATATTGTCATGCTTGCTAATTGATTAGTGATTACTAAATTAAATTTTACCAATCCATTGAAACTGTATGAAATAGGTTGAAGTAACTACTGTAACTCGCAATGCATCGCAAATTTATAGAAGAAACTGCATAATTTCGCCTAGCTTGAAAAACTATTGACTGGTCAATTCCTATAATATAATACTATTACTGCGATATTTGCAACGAACAAAATGTAACATGATGAGTAGTAAGATGACTATACTTTGCTACATTTTTTTTTTCCAATTCGCAAACTACCACATACTGATTTTTTTTCAATCTATTGAGTCTCAGAGTCCACTCGTCAGCCAGTCATATGTTAATTCGAGGGTTGCCTGGTGAAGCCTGGTAAATCCAGCAAACCGGTTTTTAATACGGACTATATGGGCGTTTGTGCACTACACTGACTTTTACCGTCCGGTAGTCCGGTTTTTTACGATCCGATATGCCACGCCATTAAATGTATATAGTAGCTTGTGCACTATACGTAATTTTACCGTCCGACATTTTACTTTTCCCCATTCCGGACAGTATTTTTCCGATCCGAGATGACAGCTATGAAAAACGTGTTAATGCTTGTGCACTGCGTCCGGAATTGCACTGACTTTTATGACTGTCGACTGACTTTTCATGCTACTATGCCGCACCTCCGAATAAAAAGACGGACAAGTGCACAAGCCAATCATCCGTTTTTTTCATGCTACTATGCCGCACCTCCGAGTAAAAAGACGGACAAGTGCACAAGCCAATCATGCGTTTTTTTCATGCCATATCGGACCATGAAAACTCGGTCTGCCGGACAGTAAAATTCATTGTGGTGCACAATCGCCCTATGAGGTTGTCATTCCAATAAATAGTTATCTTAACTTATCGGGTTTTACTAGGCAGCCTTCAAATGACTCGTACTTACATAAGCAACTACTTTAACTTCTCCCCTCTGTGTTGAGTAGTACTGGTTGGCAGACGCAAGAAGAGCTAAAAGCGCCTCTCGAGCAACTATCTCCCGCTGCAGAGCCTGAGTGTACCTCTCCACACAGCCTATGCCCTCGTTAAGCTCTTTCTCCACATCCTCTTTGTTACTTTTATCTGAAATAGTTTCTGTTAAAGATAACCAAATTGTTAGATAATTTATGAAGTAAACATTCTTATGTGAAGTTGTATGCCCATATGAAAGGTCCACGGAAAAAACATGTCCAATACTTAAATAATCAGGGCCAATTCACGCCTTATTCTGTTAAAATTAGGTCGGTTTTTCCTTCTGTAATGTGAATTACCGAGACATGTTCTTTCCGTGGAGCCCTCATATGCTTTCCAATAAGAATTGGCAAACTTGTGTGATGATTTCATACATAATATAAAATAACAAACTTCAGTTCTAATGTAAGAAAACATTGTGTACTGTCTGTGTATTGTCTTAATATATTTGCTGTGTTTGAATATTAATTTGCCATCGTGTAAAGTAGACTTTATAATTTAAAAAAATAGGAATAAAGCAATTGGATGACGCAGGTACTGGTTTAAAACAAAAAAAGAAGAAGAAAACGTAGATGAAGAATTCGAAAAGCACGAGACGGATCGCTGAAAATTATATCTGTACTAATTTAACAAGGATATTGAATAAAAATGTAAAATACTGTATAACCGGATTTGAATTTATCAAACTTGTCACTTGTCTCTAAAAAGGCACTAATTTAATGTTTCAATCTGGCGTGGCTCGAATGCGTGCACAGCACGAGTACGTGCACCTGTGCGTGGCGTCCGCGTTGTAGCGAAGAAAATAGCATAGTAGATGGCACACCGCTCGCAAGTCACGCGCACGTGCACGCCCCGCAAGTGCTGTAGCATCCAATATAACATTTCCTGTTACAACGCATACACCACGCACACGAGCACTCGCTGCACATTCGGTGTGACTCTGCCTTTATATAGCGTAAGGTTCGAAATTGAACGCTTTAACAGAGCTGTCAAATGGTCAAACCATAAAGACGGATGTAACAACTCATGGTTATCACGTACGCGTTACCGGCCATGTGACGTAAAGATCTTATGAAACAATACTCAGTAATTGCACTGCCAAGTCTCACCCTTCAAACAAAACACGGTTTTCCAAGAAAACCCCAAACATAGGGTGATTCTCGTCATACTAAAAAATCATCAGTTTGCCAAGATTCAATTAAATGAGACACGTTTTATTTTTGTTGGTGAGTGGGGAGTGCCCATACAAATTTGCCCATGGTCCTTTGTGACTATTCCTTAGGGACAAGATATATTTGCCAGACTATAAATATTACAATAATAGTGTAATTTTCAATTAGTATACTCACCCTTAAGAGTATGACTCAGAGCATCAGCATCAGACAGCTGCAGATGACTTTCATGAATATATTTCAATCTTAAGTCTGTATCTGCCTCCAGTACTGCACATTGCTTGATTTTATTTACTAGTTGTTGAGGCTGTAACAACAAAACATCCACTTAATTCATAAGTAGAAAAGTATTTTTATATATTGTTAGAAAAATAATTTATAAAGGTCTATCGCCTGAGTGGCTAGCAGGAAAATTTTGTATGCAATAAAAATAATGTATCAACATCAACCATAAACTTAAGTTCACAGATGACTAAATGATAACTTAACCCTCTGCCACTGTTAGTATGTGACATGTGTCTAATTATCAACACCATAAAGTTGAGAATATGTCTGTGGTATGTCACCTCAGTTGCAGAGGGTTAAGTTTCAGCCAATAAAAATAACAAAAATTAAAAACATTTTGAACAAATTCTTGTTTTCATTTTTCACATTTTCCATTGGCAGTGACTTTACACTGGACTTAAACTGTCTAGAATAGTAATCAACATAATTATAAAGCTCAAAATTATGATTATTGATTTTAGTGGGTATGACTATTAATGGTTTGGCAAAATGGCCAATAAATCAGTATAAATACTATTAACACTTGGCAATTTTAACTCACTTGAAAATCCAAAGCCTCATCATCAGTCTTTTTAACAGCGCCAGCACTCAGGAGACCGGTCAGGTCGGAGAGGAACTCATCATCATAGACAGATCTTTGCTCCCAGATTTTAAATATCCGAAGAATCTTTTGCCTGACCTTCTCTTCTCTGAAATGAAATGATAAACATTTTTAACCAACTTCAAAAAAGGAGGAGGTTCTCAATTCCTCTTTTTTTTTGTTGTATGTATGTTACCTGATATCTCCTAGAATTGTGAACCAATTTAAATTTTTTTTATTGTGTTCGAACATGTATGACCCTGTGATGATCCCATTGACTCCAAGTTGGGGTCTGATGATGGGATCTTGGAGAAATCGAGGATCTCTTCAAATGTTATAGATACATGTATGGCGTTTTGGTGATTTTCATTCATTTACAAGAATTTGCATTCAGAAAGTAGGATTTGAGGAAACCAATGATAGAAACAAATTGGGGATCTTAGAGTAATTGGTCGAATTGGTTTAATTTGGTAATTATTAACAGTAACTATTCATAAAACAACTTTAGGTAATTTTATCTTTATTCCATTCTAATTAGATATTTTTATTGGAAATTGTTAGATATAAAAGATTTCAATAATTGAAAATGCTCTTTGATGAAAAAATAAACACTTGTTATTATACTTTTTGAAATTGTATTAGCATATTTAACATATTAGGGCCAATCAACTTTATGATCGACACTAATTTGTCCCATAACACAGATGACAATTTCATCAAGTTTGCTAGAAAAAATGCTTATAAATAGTACATGCATTAGGTTCCACACAAGTTCACATCAATACATTTAGGTTCCAACTGTTTCATAGTAAATATATGTGTATAGTATTAATTGGCATACATTTGTAAGTTCATGAAAAGTATTAGTAACTCAGTAGACAAAAAAATATGTTGATCAAAAATTTATTGGCCCATTAGACAATATATTTTGAAGAAAAATATATATCCCGTAATAATGTTATTGGATGCTCCAAGTAGGGAAAAGAAAGTTGTGGAAGAAGTGGGAGGAGGCCTTTACCCAAACGGGATCCATGACTCAAATAAAGAACAATATATTAAACTACTTCTCCTCAAATAAATTATGAGAGTTCATGGAAATAAAAAAGGCTATAATAATAATAATGTTGTGCCAAACAGGCTACAAATGCCAAACTAATACACCTGAACAACAAAGCTTGAAAAGAGGAAGTAGGTAAACAAACTAACCTCACAAGTGGAGTAGCCTTTTGCAAATTCAGGCCCCAGCTTTCAACGAACTCATAGTTTTTCCTCTTACTGTATTGAATTACATCGTTGGCCAGGTAGAAGAGAGTGAGCCTCTGTTCAACCTTCACACGCTTCAGAACGTTCAACCAGCTGGCAACTATTTTCTTGTGGTGCGCTCTTTGCTTCAAGCACCACGACGACAACCCTTGGATACTCTCCTGAGTGTCTTTCAACTGCATGAGCTTCTTTTCAAAGGTAAGCGTATTAAATTCCTCCGTTTCACCCATTGTAAACTAAGTTCATCACTATTATAGTCAAAACACGGGAATCTCAAACTCCTATAACAGAATATTCACACCTAGGTCTTTGAATATAATTAAGGCATCTTCATTACACCAGTAACTACACATTTGTACACTTAATAATATTTTTCACTAACAAAACGCCGCCGAAAACCGCGTTATGGCGTTGAACTACAACTACATCACAATTAACTATAAGCTAGTCAGAGAAAAGGATATTGCTAAGAAACCTTTGATATATGCTTTATTTTGTAGTGTAGATAACGATAGTCATAAAATGCGGTCAAAGAAAGCAGATCATTTGGTTAACCATTTTTACTATACAACAACCGCCATTTTCTCCAATGGATGGAGGCGCCCACAGATAAAGTAAAACAATAATGACAACTGACAATGACAATACGGGTATCTACAAATCCATACAATAATGCTCGCGATATGTCGTTCCCCACAGTATAATCATCTGGGAAACTAACGGTAAGTGGAAAATGCCACCAACATTTTTTTTTCCTGAGAAGATGGTTTGGCTGACTATATTTTTTCTCGAAAGCTCCTTAGGCTGCATTTCCACTAGTGATGTGCGAGGATGTGTTTCCATACAAATGAAAATGACACTTATTAATGACTCGAGCGAGGTGTCATTTGTATGGAAACACATCTTCGCACATCTCTGGTGGAAACGCAGCCTTAGTTGGATATCTCGGCTATACAACCAATGCTGCAACTATGCTTTTAACCCGTTGCAATATTTTTATTTTTGTTGTATTTATTTGAAAATAAGTACGAAATGCTATACTTTTACTACCCAAACATTTAACATAATTTAATATCTTAAAATGAATTGACCATCATCATCATCAAGTCCCAGCCGATTTAGGCCACGGCGACTGGTTAGACTGATTGTTCAGCGTGTCATTCATGGGATCTCATGAATGACACGGTCATTTTTGCAGCAATGAGGGTTTTCTGAAATGACGCTCACCAGGGCGGCAGCACTGAGGCGTCAGGTCCAGAAACTTACCTAAATTCTCAGAGTGCCTATAGTTTTGTGTTTAAATGTTTTTTATGAGTTCATAAAATGATATAAAAAAATAAAAATACCTTCTAGTTAGTTTTTCTTTGGGGCTAGATAATTGTGTTTCTTAGCGGGACCTTACGGCTAAGTGGCGCCAACTAGTGCCATACGTTTTCGAGAAAACCCTCATTGTGCGGCCACAGCCACAGACGCTGCAAGTTCGCCACGAGTTGACCACGTAGTGTAACAAAAATAAATGTTTAAGTCTATGTTTTGTCAGCCTCTGTAGCCTAGTTGGTAGTGACCCTGCCTACGAAGCTGGAGGTTCCGGGTTCGAATCCCAGCGAGGGCATTCTTTGTGTATTTATTTATCACAAATGTTTGTTCCTTGGTCGTGGCTGTATATGTATCTAAGTATCTATACGTATCTATCTATTATATATGTATATCGTCGCCTGGTACCCACACCACAAGCCTTAATTGAGCTTACCGTGGGACTAGGTTGATTTGTGTAAGATGTCCCAAGATATTTATTTATTTATTTATTATTTATGTTGATGACGAGTGAACCAATGTTTATCCTTTATTACATCCTAATATTATTTCTTGTGATATATGCCGTCAGTCACCTGAAATTAACTTTTATGTTCTTCTTCTTAAGATTCTCTCTTGATTTTCTTACACTTACTTACCAATACACGTATCATGTATGAAACAAATACTTTTTTTTCGAATTTAATAAAGCGATTAGCAAATATCTTCTTTATGTACCAAGCAATGTGTCGAATATAAAGCAAATAAAAAAACACGATGTATGAGATTTTTATAATTTTGTATCAACTATCATATAAACATGCCAATGGCTTTGACATTTTCTGACAGATTGACAGCTTCTGTCATTTGATTTCTTCGACTTCAAACATAGCGTTCTTAGTTCTTACGGCTGAGTGAAATATTTTTTATATATTTCGCTCAGCCGTAAGAGCTAAGAACGCATGCGATTCATGTTGTTCGGTGTGTAGACCCTATAAAGTCAAAAGCCAAAAAGCAGTCTGCCAAGGGTTTGACAGAAGTCCGAATTGCTTATTTGCATACCTGGGATAACTCGGGGCATTTATACGAAAGTGATGTAGCAAAATATTTTATCGACTAAAAATATATCGATGTTATTGTAAATGACAACATCAAAATGTTATTCGGCATAAATAAATATTAGGTACTTACTCTTCAATTAAAATAAAAAATAAGTTTAAACGGGTAGTTACGCGTTTATTTTAAATTAGTTTTCAAAATATACAATTAATATTAAAATATCAATATTTAAATTGTCATTTTGATTAAAATGGCATCTGCATACAAGAGGCCCGATATCAGATATGACATCGAACCTTTGTACTGTAATCGATAATGTTCAATAAACACATATTTTATTATAATTATATCGACATCTTTTTAATCGATATCAAATCCCTATAACTTGCCCCCAGTTCAGGGCTGCCAGATCGTATAATTCGATGCAATTTTTGTATAATTTGGTTGCTCTTTGTACATTGAATTGCCTTGTAGAATCAGGGTCGCGTTTTATAAAGTTACAATTTACAATTTCGCTGTTTGCCTCTCTAACGCACGCACATATTAGCTAGAAAGAGAGGCAAACAGCGAAATTGTAAATTGTAACTTTATAAAACGCGACCCAGATTTCGTACTACTATCCATAGAGTATATTGAATAGTAGTGTATAGAGTTATCAGTCAAGGTTTTTGCTTGCAGCGCCATCTATTGATGATTCCCGGCAACTTTTCTCATATATATATACATATATATATATATATATATACACATATATATGTATAGGTATATATATAGCTTTGTAGATTGGTAACCTTTGAAATAATGGACAAACAAAACCAGATCACATCAAGTGTGAACTTGCCACGCATTTCTCATTTGGAATCAGCTGAAGAAGTTCACACATTATGTGACCTAGTTCTGTTCGCCCGAACTAGGATCGAGAAACAATAAAACAAAAAAAATATGTCACTTTCAAGTTTTATTTTTACACTAGCCTTATCCATAAAGTTTTTAGGTACTAACTTATTAAGCATCTGTATATTATTTGCTATCAGTTTGATTGAAGTTGAATTAAAAAAACAGTAGCCGCATTGCACAGTTTTCTAATGTCGGCGAACGGAGCTCGTGGGACATTTCCATCTTGAAACGGTTTTTGCGAATGGCTTCCAATTTGCATATATATGCGTTTTGAGTAACATTAAAATGCTCACGCATTTTACCACAATTAGGCAAACAACACATTTAACCGCATCGCACCATTTTTACAAAAATCCAATCCATGTACAGTACATACATGGAAAAGCACAATTATAGGAGTCCAGAACAAGCACAGTCGTTGTATGAAATCACTAAAATAATATCGTTTCGATGCACTTCCAGTTCAAGCATCGAAGACAACCAAAGCGAAAATTTAATTATGGCCGACCTTGCAAAAACATTCCGTTCATTCAATATATTTTTTAAATGCATCTAAAATATTTGTAGCTAAAGAATTCAAATTGGACAAAAGTAAAAATACAAGTATAGCTAAATTAATATTACATTTCTCTATGTATGAAACAAAAATATTTTGAGAGCCAAGTAATGAAAAAAAACTAATACTTTGTAATTTCTTTCGTTTTGTTAACTGCGCGTAACGGAAAAGAAAATAGTGGCTGTACAGATAACACAAGATCTTGAAATTGATATCAACGCCCTCTAACGTTAATTTCCGGAAGCATATCCGATGACGTCATGAGTACATCAAATTCACTACTTCAACTAAGTGAAAACACCGTGCTACTATCTCTGTCATTCCAAGGAAAAAGCTTATTGTTGTATAATTTTGTTGGATTTTATATAATTTCAGTGGCTTGTTTCGTATACTTTGAACATTGTGACTGGTAACCCTGCCCCAGTTATCCCAGGTATGCTTATTTGAACTTCCGGTACGTATGTATCAGCGGCCCTACCTTAGAATCTTAGATGAATTTCGAATTCAGCTTTCACGTATTTTTCTCAGTTATTCTAATGACGCCTTCGTTGCAGTGACAGAGACAAATTTCAGTGCTCTTAATAGTAGGCCCGTTTCTAACAATATCCAGTAGTAAAAAAGGCGGCAAATTCAAAATTTCTATGGCAGTCAACTCTTTGCGCCTGCATTTTTTGATTTGCCTTTGCTGCCAATGGGCAATAATACATCTATGTTTATCATGTTTATAGGGACGTTGAGTTGTATGTGCTGTAGTGTCTACATTAAAATTATTTTACTTTTCAACTATACAATAGTAACAACGTACGTACTAATTATAGATAGTACGAGGAAGTAAGCGCATCAGAATTCGACACTGTCCTAACCCTAACTCTGGCAGACTCTGGCAGGCAGACGGGAAACTACTTATTCAAACATTCAATGTAAGTACATACTTAATTTATAATATACCTACTGACTTTCGCATAATTGGACGTAATTATGCAAAAGGGAACCAACCCACATGCATTTTTCATTCTAATTAACACTTTAAATCACAAGAAACAAAGTCAATCTTTAAAAAGACAGATTCGTGTGGATTGAAGTGATGGAATCATAATATGATTATTATAATAAAAGGTGAAATCGTTAACCTTTTCAACGCCTTCCCTTTTTTTTTTTTTTTTGACGGAGTGGCGGGTGCCTTTACGCACCGTCCCCCCAAGATACGGGAATATGGGGGGGTGTGTGGGGCTCGCATTCCCGGGCCCTTCTCATAGCGAGAAGGGGGGGAGATGCCCTACCCACTAATTCCACTCCGGCGTTCAATCCTCGAGGCCGTTAACGAGGATGCCATGGGGTCGCAGAGCATTTCACCATGACACCCTCCGGCGGTCCCGGTTAGGACCGGAACACCCGCACAAGGGAGGGGGAGGTCAGAACGCTTGACCTTTCCCCTCCGACAACGTGGTGGGGCCGTGCAATGCGGGTCCCGTACCCGCTGGCCACACTAAGGGTCGATGCGGACGAATGCTCTCCGCCTTCGACCCTGCCGCCTGCGTCGACAAGGCGGCGCGTCAGCAGCTGCTTCGCGCGCCCTCTCCGCCGCCTCCTTTTGTGACATGACTTGTTCACAAAAGGAGGCCACCGCTGCCCAGTTTCTCTCACTGCTCAGCATCGATGCCACGATGGTGTTCAGCGAGAGATCCACTACACCTGTCACGGCTACGAAAGCCGCCCTCTGCACATCCCAGCGGCTGCACACTTCCAGCGTGTGCTGGGCCGTGTCATCCGCCGCTCCACACTCCAGGCATTCGGGGCCAGGCTCCCTCCCGATCATTTTTAAATAGTGTCCGAAGCACCCGTGTCCAGACATTATTTGTGTGAGCCTGAATGTTAGGGCTCCTTTCTTCCTATCCATCCATTCATTCAGCTTTGGAAGAATAGCCCCTATGGTTCTCACACCATAGCGGCTATTTTCCAAAGTGTCACTCCATTGTTGGCGCAGGCGCTCCGCAGCAGCCCGCGTCAGCCTCTCGCCTTCTTCAGGGTCAGGGGGCTCGACCCTTCTTCTCGCCTCCGCCTTCCATTGGTACCGCTCCGCTAGCACCGTTGCATCGAGCTCCCAAGGTGGGGTACCGGCGAGGAGGCATACAGCGGCGTGAGAGGTGGTGCGGTACGCCCTCGCCATCCTCTGAGCCACCACCCTCTGCGGGCGACGGAGCAGGCGTTTCGTGCGTTCTGTCATGCTGCTGGCCCATATTGGGGCTCCGTACAGCGCCATGCTTCTTACCACCCCCGCGTACAGACGCCTGCATGGAGCATTCGGGCCATCCAGATTTGGCAGCAGTCGTCCCAGTGCCGAGGCGGCACCCACGAGACGGGGAGCTAGTCTCGTAAAGTGCTCCTCAAAGTTCCACTTTCTGTCCAGGACGAGCCCCAAGTATTTAATGTGGGCCCCGACCTCGACGACTTCTCCTTGCACCTCGATCCGGGTGTCCGCCCTCGCCCTCCAGTCTCTCCGTCTCGGTCCCCCGAGAACCATAGCTTCCGTCTTGGACAGGGCAACTCGGAGTCCGAGAAGGCCTATACGGTTAACAATTAGTTCCGTTGCGACTTCTGCTCTTCTCAGTACGTCCTCCAATTGCTTTCCCCTCACGGCCACCAGTGTGTCATCGGCGTAGCACAGGGTGACCGTGCGCGGAAGCTGTACTCCTCGGATCACCCAGTCGTATCCGAGGTTCCACAGGAGAGGGCCCAAGACTGATCCCTGTGGAACCCCGCACTCCATGGCTCTCGTACGGCGGACACCTCTTTGCTCATATACTACTTTACGCTCCGTTAGGTAGTGGTGAACTACTCCTCTTATGTACAGGGGCACTCCATGGTAAATTCAACGCCTTCCCTCGCGCATCAAATTGTGACATACACGCCAGTAATGAACAACTAAAATGAACCGTATCTGTCAGCAAGACAGTTACTTTGACAGCATACTCGATGAACACTTTAGTGGCTGCTGGTAGGCAGAACAACACACGGCCACTTTAGTGGTTCTTGACGTTGTAAAGGGGTGTCAATCATGGGAGTGTTTGCCTTACTTATGGAAATAATAAAACAACAACATATTTTGCAAACTTATAATTTAAAATCTACACAAAATGCAACGTTATCAATACTCCGTATAAAAAATAATTAACAACGAATATTCAATTACGCTACAACACAGAGCTAACGATAGGAATGAAGCGAATCGGGTCGGAATGTATGGACGCAGTGTGATTAGCAGAGACTGTAGCTATAAGTATAATATTTTATCATGATTTATCATTTTTTGTGGGTATTTTCGCGGATTACAGCCTACTGTCAACATCTAAAATTTTATTATAAATTTCAGGCTTGTCTTTGTGCCACTGGTGACATCTTAATTGTAATGACAGAGACAGATGTTCAAAATTAACGATTTTCAAAGAGCCTTATTCATAAACTGAGCAAGCTACTAGTATTAGTTTGTCCCTTTCGGTCTTATCTTTCGGTATTATCAATATATCTGTATGAGCGAAAGGGACAAACAATACTTAGCGGCTTCCTAAATTAGGAGACGTTTATGAATAAGGGGCTAAGTTTCGAAGGCCTATGCAAAGTCACTTACAAGTTAGAAAATGCATCAGGTTCAAATAACATTGCTAGGAAGTCACAGACAGGT
This sequence comes from Thaumatotibia leucotreta, assembly GCA_025490895.1. Taxonomy (NCBI): domain Eukaryota; kingdom Metazoa; phylum Arthropoda; class Insecta; order Lepidoptera; family Tortricidae; genus Thaumatotibia; species Thaumatotibia leucotreta. The sequence continues at coordinate 40,820 of JALPQI010004086.1, read as the reverse complement.
TATTTGTAAGAGTGAGACATATCTACGTTTATTTTCATGATCATGCATAGACTGGTAAGCATAGTATGGGGCCTGTGACTAGAGCATTCTGCTGTAAGTTAGGTATACTCTTCGATTTTTAACTATTTCTGCTATATCTAAACGATATAATAATATCGACGATCGACGAATAACGGACCACGATACGTTTGTCGGAATCAATACGAGGTTACAATAGTTGCTCCTGTTTACTACAACATGCATAAAAAAGATTAAAATATTTATATAATTAAAAAGTGGGTACAATCAAAATGACATATCTGGTGTAGGTACCTACATGTCCCGTTAGATGGCGGTATTCTAAAATATATTTAACTTTATTCATAAGCGGCGTAAGATAATTCAATTTATAAGTTTACAGTGCTCGGCCGCTATGAAGTCAATCCTGACAGCTGTCATTTCAGTATCAAAAAGTGACGTCGTTGACAAATAATGTATTGAACCTTCACACCTTTTTGTTTTTACAGTTTTCGGATAAATTTGCGTCATTTTTCGCAATATTAATATGGACACGACTCCAAAGTAGATTGAATAATCATTAATTAATAATTTAATCATTTTTAGGTAATTACCTATTTGACACCAGTAACTATGAAAACCTTTGTAAATAATCAACCCCCTGCCACCCAGAGGCCTATTAAAAGGTCTCCTCAAACAAATGAAATCCTATTCTATTTCCTACACTATTAATTCAAAATGAACTGGCATTTTTTATAGTCTCGGCGGCAGGAGGATAATTATTAATCAACTTTGGAGTCATGCCCATATTATTGCGAACAATGACGCATATTTGTCCGATCTCTGCAGTTTATCATTGTCCGGCGAGGTGAGCTGGATATTTATTGTCTGATATAACCGACTACGGCGGTCGAAAGGTTAATGCTAAAAATCCGCAATTTCTAATACCAAATAATCCGTTACATATTTTTATTAAAATACAAGATCAGCCGAAGCTGGAAGTCGGTAACCCAATCCATATTACTACACTTGACTTTAATTAACAAAAAACTTCAATAAAATAAGTTACATTAAATAAAATTAGTTATTGCTTAATTTAATTATTGCTTAGTTTAAAAATATCCGAAAATGTTTAACAGACTTTGTATTTCTGTGTGATGATGGGAAATGTATAAACATAAACAAGTAAGTAGCTTTAAGAAAGGCTAATAATCACTAAAAAATTAATTCAGTAGTGGCCAATTAAACTTTTTTTAAGTTCCTATTCCGATATAATACTCGTAATTTGTGTACCTACACAATGTCAAAAAAATATAAATTAATTCTCATTATCAGGGCTATTGGATTTTAGCAGATAGGTACCTACAGCTAAGGCCCCATAAACATATTCCGATTCACGTGGTTCCAATATCTAACTATTTCTCGAAGAGGAATATAAAAATTTAGTACATACCAACTTTTTAATAATACTAAGTAGGTACCTAAACAGTAAGCCTAGTACATTTTTAATAGTTTTTTTTTCTGGCTCGTCTCATTTCGTTTTGATTTTGAAGTAACTTTATAAATAAAAGATGCAATACGAAATAACAAGAGCGCAATTTTAATGTAATAAAAATGTCGTTGTTAATTAAAACATCACACATGATTGTCATTTAATATAAGGACGAAATTTGCTTGAATCTTCATACAGATAGCCTTTCAAAACGCCCTTATAGTAAACGACTAAGTTTTGATTGAAAACGACACAAATATTTTGAATGTAAATTAGTCACAATTTTAGTAGGTATCATATTAGCTTATCTTTACTATAACTAGTACGGTATAGTGGTAAAATAAACATTACGTTTAGAAGCGAAACTCCTTTTAACTAGGTATCACATTCTGATAATAAACTACCATCACCATGGAAATGCAAAATGCAACCCTATTTCCTAAGCTATATTTCTTTTTCCGATAGAGTTCCGTTTTTAAACATTTTTAAAGATAACTATAACTAAGACCAGATTACATCCCTAAAATCTGCGACCATATATAACATGGATGTCTAACGCCAGCTCAAAAATGCCCCCAAAACCAATTGTTGAATTGTGCCAAGATGGGTACTGGGTAGGACATAGCGCTTTTCGTGACACCGCGTAGTCCGCGTATATTTCGACGCAACATCTTTGACAAATGTTTATAGAATATCGCCAATCAAAACTTTGATGGACCAATCACAACTATTTTTAAATGGCGGTATAAGTTTTTATAGGTTGACATTCAAATTCATTGCCGTGATGCATTGAACAGGGGGTGATACTTGTCAACTAAAACCCAGGACCGTTTTTAAAAGGCAATTTAGTATGGCGTGCGGCTTCCATGTTTTATTTGTTCGTAGCCTAAAATTATCAGTTTAAAAAAGAATCAACATCCTTAATTGACAGCGTTTGTATTTTTTATTGAGCAAGTGGAAACATAATCGGGCGTGTAAAAGTGAACAGCTGCCATTTCTAGTCTATGCCAATTTACTATGGCCAGTTACCTAACCTATAACAATTCTCGATTATACGATAATTTGTGAATTACATTCAATCACTGAATACTCAATATTTTTTCGTACAAATGATATTGACAAATGCGTGATATTACTATGATATAAAGGGTGAATCAACTAAATCTTTTTAGTTTTGGACCAACAAAATAAAATTCATATTTCTTTGAAAAATATGAATGTCATGGGCCGTCATGAGTAGCGTTGAAAATGTCGGAAAAAATCAAATGGTTTTTTTCGGAAATATATGAAAATTTTGGTTTTCCTCAGTTTTTTTCCGTTTTTACAGAAATAATCAATGTCACTGTCATTCCTTGCCATGTATTTCAATTGACTTTCCTTCAATGACATCGCGTTCTCCTGGTATAAGTGAAATAGATCTAATTGGTTTGGAGTTAAAAATTATAGTGGAAACTTTCATTGATTTTTTCGAAAAATCCGCAAAAAAACGAGCTGTTTGGATAGAATCGGGATTTAATCCGGAAATTTTCAACGTAGTTATGAGTACCGTAAAAAGGGGTAAATAGGAATGTAGAGTAAACTGGTCTGTTAGCCCAGGACAAACAGTCCAATTTACAATAACACATATGAAAAAATCTGCTGTAGAACAGCAGATTTTTTCTGACTGTTTGTCCTGGGCTAACAGACCAGTTTACTCTACATTCCTATTTACCCCGTTTTATTGTAAATTTTGTTGTCCTAAAAATAGGACGTTGGGCCTTTCGAGTTTATGCTTGTGATTTTAAGGGTGACTCTGGAAAATGTAACCATGGTAACGAGGGACAAAAAAGAGGCGGTTAAAAGCTTGCGTATTATGTGATTGAACATTAACTAAACTATCCTAACAACAATAAGTGTCTAGCAGTGTAGGAAGTGAACATTCACACAAATAAACAAACACAATGTTATTGTCAAAACGATTGCTTCTGGTAAACGAATGCGAGACAACGATTGCAACGAACATTAACATTGAAAAATACGTTCAAAATTTTAATAAATGCTTCGAAAATGACACGATTATATCACGAATATAGAAGACTGTCTTCGTTCGATATTTTATGATGATATTACACAAATTAAAGCTTAATAATAAAGTCGTGTTAATTTTTACATAGCCAAGGGCTTTAATGAAAACAAAATTCAAAGTCACATTTTTGTGTTACGAAGTTACCCATATAATTTATATGGCTAACTTTCATAATCATAAATAACACAATGAAAACTAAAGTGATTTTTGTATTAATTATTCTCTTAAGTCTCTTAACTTAGCAAGCCCCCTAATTATTGTTTGTCCCTTTCGATCTTATCAGGATGGCTGTATGAGTGAAAGGGACAAACAATATTTAGCGGCGTGAGTTAGGAGCGTTTATAAATAAGGGAGTATGCCTTTAACTATGTAAATTTTTTTGTGATCGACCCATTATGAATTTTAAACACAAAACTCCTGAGACTTATACATATACTAAAATTATATTTCAAGTGGGAAATATAATTTTAGTATGAATTAATAATTTAGTCTTCGTCGCGCAGCCATGGCGATTGGCTCATGAGGAAGCTCCTCATATGCGGAGAGTAATATGTCGATCATTGATCGACTTAAAAACGTGAATCGACCACGTGAAATTTAATTTTAGTACAATTAATAATAGGTATAATTTGCGTCATTTCGTATCAAGGTCCCTCTAATAGGTACATGGAGTTTCGTAAAGAAAGTCCCTTTTTATACGGCCTTACACATGTGCATAGTGTAACAAAATTAGTGGATCCATTTATATATTGAGTACTTAACTTATTCTCTCTTATTCTGATTAGGATAAGTTATGAGAAAATGTTCTAATCAGAACAGAATATAATACTGAATTTGCTCTAAACCGGATTACCACAATTTTTGTTACAACCTGCATAGTGCATAATTAGGAGTCTGCGTTCAAAGCGTTTCGTTCGCTGAATTTTATGTATTGATGTGCTTTTTTAATTAGTAAATTTTAATTCACTTGTAACAATTTTGTTAACAGTTAAAAACAAGTTTTTACAATTCGAATGAGAAAACAAATATGTTTTAATTTTTAATAAACAATAAATTAAATTATCATTGGTTCCATAGCATCCCCTAATCAACATTACATACAAAAGTCTAATCATTTACTCTATTAATAGTCTATTTTTTATTCTATCTATGGTTGCGGTGGTGCTACATGTAGGACACTTTGTAATTTGAATTTACACATTTAGTAGTGTTACAAGCGATAAATACGAAGTAAAATTAGCTAAGAACGGAATTATTGCGTATACTTTTGATATCTGGTAACACCGAACGACTCAGCAGCCCTATCGCGAACTTCGAAATCCGCACGAAGGTTTGTCTCTCTCACTCTAATGACGCCTTCGTTGGAATGACAGAGAAAAATTCTCGAAATTTATGAATTTGAATTTTCGCGGTAGGCCAGGTTTCATCATATAGAATGAGTTATTAAGACTTAAGTATCTCATTGATAGTTTTGCTTAAAAAAGTAATTTAATTATAATCTTAAAATACTAATATCCCACTCATAAAGAACACTTATTCCGGCGTCATTAAATCATTATTATGAATTCATTACGCTGCTAACAATTCCTTAACCTTTTTAAATTTACTATTAAATGTCGTATATTTTTGGGACATCAGCATTTGTATCACATATAGTTAAGTAACCAACCAAAATCTATTTTTTTGCGAAGATCAGACAAACGTAGTAAAAGTAGTTTATATGATTGGAGTGAATTACTTTAAAATACTTGCCAAAAAAAAGTGAAGTAGTACTAATATTGGTAAAACTGACGTATTTATATTGTAGTAAATCACAATCATTGCAACATATTTCAACAGGATATTTCATTGTGTTTAAATATATTACACGTTTAACCACTACATTTTAGTACCTATTATTGTAAGTAGTTTTAAATCATTCACGCCAATCATCGAAAATAATAAAAACAGTCACGTCTGCGAAGAATTTCCATACAAAAGGCACAGATATATCGAACAATCTGTCCCTTGTCCGAATTTGGGTAATTCTTGGAAAATATGTCTGCTGTTGCGTTTTATTCCTCTGTCTTTTTCATACATTTTGTATAGGACAGATGAATTAAGTAAGTAACCAACCAAAATCTATTTTTTTGCGAAGATCAGACAAACGTAGTAAAAGTAGTTTATATGATTGGAGTGAATTACTTTAAAATACTTGCCAAAAAAAAGTGAAGTAGTACTAATATTGGTAAAACTGACGTATTTATATTGTAGTAAATCACAATCATTGCAACATATTTCAACAGGATATTTCATTGTGTTTAAATATATTACACGTTTAACCACTACATTTTAGTACCTATTATTGTAAGTAGTTTTAAATCATTCACGCCAATCATCGAAAATAATAAAAACAGTCACGTCTGCGAAGAATTTCCATACAAAAGGCACAGATATATCGAACAATCTGTCCCTTGTCCGAATTTGGGTAATTCTTGGAAAATATGTCTGCTGTTGCGTTTTATTCCTCTGTCTTTTTCATACATTTTGTATAGGACAGATGCATAAGACCGCAGACATATTTTCAAAGAATCACCCATTTATATTTCTGTCTCAATTAGCTTTAGTGCCATAGACATGTATTATCAAACCGCGATTAGAATGGGATTCGAAAGTACTGTAGACACAACAGTGTGTAAGTAAATCTTGGATATATTCATAATTATATTCATTTATTCATAGTTTAGATGCAGAGACTTGCAGACAATAAATTAATTAATCATTCACTACATCTATAAACAACTCTTTCCTTGGTAAATTTTATGTCATCTGTTGTGTCAACAGTACTTGCGAATCCCTTTCTGATTCCGGTTTGATAATACCTACTGAAGTTCATAGTGACAGTAATATGAATTCTGACGTTTCCGTGAAATACGGAAGGGAAAGGATTATGCAATATATCTGTATCAGTTTCCGAGTACCTATGTAACGTCTACGTGGGTCGCCTGACGTCTTCGACTTGTATGAGCTGCTCTATGGGAATGAGAGAAAGTTCGCCGCCGAGCATTGGAGCCGGAGTGCCCTGCGGAATCACAAAGGAAATAAATTAATATCATTGGATATTCTTACACGAACCGACATATTCCCATGGTACTCAATTAAGGCTCTGCTTCACCATCCCCGAATAAAATATAACTGTCAAATTAATTGCACACCTAGATCAAAACAGTATTAACTCAAAATGTATTAATTTTTTAGTTAAGGGTACCGTAAAATGCTACAATTTTTCCAACCTGGCACAAGTTTGCCTGTTTTGGAAAAACTTACTTTTCTACTAAACCGTTATCTACTTTTTACTTCTAAAAATGGTAAAAGATGTAGAATTTATCTGGTTACCAATTTCAATTTATAAGTTCATAACAACACAGATCGTTTTGAAGTAATCTGGTGTCAACACATGGAAAACAGCAACGTGTTTTTGTGGTATGCTCAACACTTTTGTTGTTACTGGTAAAATGTTTATGATAGCCGCTTGCGGAGCACTGATATGGAAAGTAACAATGCTCTCTTCGATGCTTTACCCAGGTTTTCATTTAAACATGCCCATTTGAGACCAGAATGACGAGAGGCAATGTTGGGAATGTTTGAATATACATGCCCCAAAATTGCTTGGTCTAGGCATAGACGACCCCACGAACCCCTGTGCCCCCAAGAGTAGGTCAGTCGATTGGTCTGCGTCTCTGGCGTGATTGGAACCCCAAGGGGTCAACAGGAGTCTCCGGTTTGTCTTGCCTTCATTAGCCTTCCACAGTGTAGTCGTTAGAGTTATAAATACCTATGTTCCTGGGGTGGAACTGTAAATTTGGAAGTCGCGAGAATTGCGAGTGGCTATCATAAGCCACTCTGCAGAAATCCGTGTACACAGTCAAGGGCAAAAATATACACTTTTTTACTTAAATCCGGAGTATAAGTTTTAAAATTGTATACATACTTCTGCCCCTGACTGTACTACATACATCTCCTGACTGTTTCTTGCGATTTATAGGAGCCCACATAGTCGGCGGTAAGCCACCGCTTGCCTTTTTGACAGTGTAAAGATTGTTGTGGCAGATGTCCGGGCCTCTTTTCCATAGATAGACTAATCAATTATCTATCCAACTTGCAACATTTTTTTCTTGTAACTTAAGTTGTTCTTAAGTTACAAGAAAAAAATGTTACAAGTTGGATAGGTAAGGGATTGGCAATAATTTATCGACCCCCTGGTCGATAAATTATTGCCAATTGGCCATAAGACAAATTCTGTTACAAGAAATTTCAGGAGTTCACGAGCTACAAAACGGGTCAAAACTTGCACGATGCGTCCTTTGCTAAACTCTAAATGTAGGTATAGTACCATCGGCCGGTGATCAGGCCGAATATCCTGTATCCGGTCGGACAACTATCCGATGCATCTCTAGCAAAAACCGTTACATAAATAGTGGTTTTTAGGTGTTCTGAACAGTAAGTGTATATCTCTGGCCATGGCATTCTTGTCGGGGGTGACGGCGGGCAGGTTGGCTACTTCTCGGCCGCCGCCTCGCAGCCCGAGAGAGAACATATCTCTGGCGACACTGACCATGGCATACTTGTCGGGGGTGACGGCGGGCAGGTTGGCTCGCTTCTCGGTGCCGCCTCGCAGCCCGAGAGAGAACATATCTCTGGCGACACTGACCATGGCATACTTGTCGGGGGTGACGGCGGGCAGGTTGGCTCGCTTCTCGGTGCCGCCTCGCAGCCCGAGAGAGAACATATCTCTGGCGACACTGACCATGGCATACTTGTCGGGGGTGACGGCGGGCAGGTTGGCTCGCTTCTCGGTGCCGCCTCGCAGCCCGAGAGAGAACATATCTCTGGCGACACTGACCATGGCATACTTGTCGGGGGTGACGGCGGGCAGGTTGGCTCGCTTCTCGGTGCCGCCTCGCAGCCCGAGAGAGAACATATCTCTGGCGACACTGACCATGGCATACTTGTCGGGGGTGACGGCGGGCAGGTTGGCTCGCTTCTCGGTGCCGCCTCGCAGCCCGAGAGAGAACATATCTCTGGCGACACTGACCATGGCATACTTGTCGGGGGTGACGGCGGGCAGGTTGGCTTGCTTCTCGGCCGCCGCCTCGCGTGCCTTGCGCAGCCCGAGAGAGAACACCGCTACGGAGCGTACTCGCTTCACCAGCAACGCTTTTGCTCGTGATCGACCTGTTTACATTATTAATAAGAGTTAAAACGAGGTCGATCAGCCTATCGTCATTGAGATTGTCGATACCCATATGTGTAAATTCATAATAACAGTTTTGGCTAATTTGTTAACAATGGATGGTTGGCCAATTTGTTAACAATGTGCCGATACTTACATGTGTAAATTCATAATAACAGTTTTGGCTAATTTGTTAACAATGGATGGTTGGCTAATTTGTTAACAATGTGCCGATACCCACATGTATAAATTCATAATAACAGTTTTGGCTAATTTGTTAACATACTTTTGTAGACTATAAGAATGATTGTATGCTGTTTGTTTCTCAAATCAATAAAATAAAAAATAATAATTTGACAAAAGAAGACTGTAAAAGAATGTCATTTGAATTGATTTTTCAGTTCCTGAAATTGCGCACATAAGGGAATTTTATTGGCAATCTCAGTGACGCTATCTAAGTCCATTGCTGGACGTAGGAATCTCTTATTAACTATGCATACAGACACATTAAGAGGTAAATGCGCATAATCGCCGCGCTGGGCAAGCGAATTGGTGATCAGTTGATCACAGTAATGTCTCCACTATGTAAATTTTGGGACAATTTTTTTCTCGTATTAAGATCGAGAGAGCTCACGATTCTAAGTAGAAATTATATAATAAATACCTATATTATAAAAAAGTGGGGGGACATAACAACTTTGATAAAAAAAGACCCAAGTAGACAAAGCTCACCTTTGTCCTTAGGTTTATCGTCCTCGCTGGACGTAGCGCTCGCGTCGACAGACGGCGCGGTGGACGGCACCGCATTCAAGTCCGGCTCCGACCCGCCCGCGCTTACACTGCCGCTTAGCTCCTGAAATATTAATGCCACTCTTATGTCTGTAACTGAAAGCTAGCTAGTTGCAAGTAGCTGGCACAACATTTGATTTCCTTGCATGCCCGTTGAGGGAGGGGCCGCGGGGCCTGGCACGTGTGAACAGCCGCGACAGCTACGGACATGCCAGTAGCCGACTCGTTGTGGCCGTAGGCGCACGTTTTTTGTTTTGATTTCGAGGGTCAAGTCAGTCAGTCAAGTTTTTCTTTTGTTGGTTTTTGTATTTAACATGGCACGATGGGGAGATGAAAGAACTAGACAGTTCATTGGTCATCCATGTTGTAGGTATTAAATACTTTCACGAACTGTCCTGTGTATACGCGATGGTAATACTGGCATGCAAGGGCACAGTATGCATGCCAGTGTTGCCTGCAAATGTATCCCCGGCTTTAGGCTGGTTCCTGTGTCACGCGGACCGCAAATATGTATTGAATCAATAGCGCGTTTCCGACAGCACCAGTCTTGGAGAGATCCGCGCGGGCGGGCCGCGTGACACAGGAACCAGCCTTAAAGATTGCCACAATGACCGGTCCATTTGGGGGAGGCCTATGTTCAGCAGTGGACGTCTTTCGGGTGATATCATGACGATGATGAAGGGCTGGTCTCAAAATTCGTAAAACAGAACTAAATCTAAAAAAACTCGGACATTTGGCGTCCCATTATACCCCGGACTTTTGTACACAATAATGTCGGTGAATCCGGGTTTTAGCCGAACATTTTTGTACCCCCAGACGACCTCCAAACTAAGCCATCATCAGCCTATATCAGTACACAACTGGACTTAGGCCTCTCCTGTTAACTATGCGTATAGACGCATTAGGTCGTAAATGCCCATAATCGCCACGCTGGGCAAGCGGATTGGCGATTGCAGTCACATGACTACTATGATGACGCTGCCCATCATCAATCTACTATTAAAGAATGGTAATCCCTTAGTCGGCTCTTACGACACCCACGGAAAGAATTTGGGTGTGTTCACACTGCTGTCACCACACGGCCAAATATGATCAAAGTTGCTAAATACTACATGGCTTATGATGGTCCCGTTTTATCCATTTATCGTGGCACGCGTCACTTTCGCGCTTGCATGCTTGTTAGAACGTGACAGCAACGACGACAAACGATTAGACACGGTACCATGATAACCATACAGGTCCTTGGGAGGAAGTACATACACTAAAGAAATAAATATATACACTGAAAGCGGTTGGAAAAGTAAAGTCGGTAAGGAAATTAGAGACAAAATTGATATAAAAGAACAAGAATAGATATTATTAACCGGGTCTACACAGAAACAACTGCCTCGCGAGGATATTGACGCGCGAGAGTAGCGAGACAACTCTTGACAGTGTCGATAGGTGCCTTAATTATTTTAGGCAAAGTTACCATTTGGGAATATTCCCCATACAGTTTTGGATAAGTTATCGGGAACGGCACATGACTAGCCTTGACCGAGGCAAAAGTAAAGTGAGTTCTCGTTACCTGCAGCGTAGGGTTGACCAACGGGCGGTGCTGTGTGGGGTGTGGGATGCAATGCGCCGAGCGATGTAAGGGTTCATCGCGGAGCCCGCGGACCCCTAGAAGTGACAGAGGAGCGCCGGGTGCAGCTTCCTACAATTTCAAACGAATACTTGTTTACATCATAATCAGAGCCCGGATTTTTCACGGCAAAACAAAACACTGTCGTCTGTCGCATGGCGGAAGAAAACAAGGTGAGACCGACCGAGTGACGTCGGGGAATCGGCGACACCACTTGGATGCTCAAACTTTGAATTTAAGGGTAATGGGGTAACGAACTTTATTAGTGTAATTACTTGATTAGGTATGTATGGTACCTATTTGCTTTAATGGTGATTGGACCTGGTGTTCAGGATCAGGAATGACATAGTAAAACTACTTAGTCAGTCCCAGCTCTTTTAATCGACTTTCAGCATTCTTAACTTCTTATACTTACATTTTCTGACGCATAACTAATATGCTGTAACTTGTAATGGTAAAACCAAATCAAAGTCAGTTTAATTTTACTAAAAAATATGTTATAAATATTAGATGTCATATACCAAAGAAAAACGACCAAGATCACCTAATGTCCGAGGTAATACGTTCAATAGATGGCAGCACCAGCTCTCTCCAGCTATTCTAGAAAACTGTAAAATATTCTAATAGGAGGTGCAGGCATGTATTGCTTGCCCTTAGAGAATGGTCAAAGGCGCCTTGCCTTGTAAGGGATTGCATATACCCGAGAAATTTGACCGGTGGTTGCTAAGACCGAGTGGCCGAGGGGTACAGGCATCAGCCGCGAAAGCTGAGTACGTGGGTTCGATCCCCACCTCGGACATTAGGTGATCTTGGTCGTTTTTCTTTGGTATATGACATCTAATATTTATAATTTATATAGTATTAAGTAGTGTGACTACTGGAGAAAAATTAAAAGTAGAAATCAAAATATTTAGTTAATAAATAATTTGATTTGTGTTTTCGAAATACGTTTAAAAAATATGTTTTATTCTAAAATAAATATCTTCTAACTTCTTATTTGTAGTACCTACTTGTAGTAGCTGTTAGGCACTTCACCTATACAGGGCGTCCCAAAGTTTTGGGACATGAAGGGGAAGTACCTTAAATATCGTCCATAGGATATTTTGCTGAAAGAAGACTTTATTTTATTTTGCAAATTAAATAATACTGCATTACAAAAAAAAAATGCTTTTTCTAGGCATCAAACTAACTTTAAAACGAAAATATTTTTTTCGTAATTCTATGATTCCATTCGATAGAATGGATAAAAAATAAAAAAAATCTTAAGAAACACAGTATCTAAAACTAAAAGAATAACCAAAAAAGATTGGATCAAAATTCCAAAAAAAAAAATGTAGTTGATTCGATTTCCGGGTGAAGCAAGTAATTTTTTGAAAAACTTTGAACGGAGAATTAGTATTTTTTTTAAATAAAATAAAGTCTCCTTTCAGCAAAATACACTACCTACGATATTTAAGGTACTTCCCCTTCAAGTCCCATAACTTTGAGACGCCCTGTATACCTATATTATTATTTTGTATAAATATAGTACTTACTTATTCGTACATATTTATGGATATACTTAAAAATAAATCAAATCAAATTATATATTTGTTCAACACAGATTAAAACAAAGGTCTTAAGGATATACAATTTTGGTCCACCATGTTGGGCCGCAAGGCATACAAAATTCGCATGCAGTAATGAGTTAACATATCCATTACATACAGTCTAACAGAAATTCATTTACCGTATAGTAAGTCTTATGTCACATTTAACGTGTTGTGTGTTGTTTAGTATGTAGATTTATTCATACAAGGCGCAATAAAAACATTGTTTGAAGATGGGCGGCCTTATTCGTCATGTCATGCTACGACATGCTTTCAGTTTCCCCAATTCTTCGCTAGGTGTCGCTATACTGTCCAATAAACTGGACAACGAAGTGAGTTCTTAGTTTCATATAATGGTGAGGATTATGGACAGCCATAAGACGTCCACTGCTGTCTATCATCAATCTATTTCTGGAACGACGTGCCCTAGCTTACTGCTCTGAGGCTGTCGATTAAACCCTTAAAAGTATTGTACATATGCATCATGTATTCTGGACTCTATTGACGGCAAGTTAGAATTCAAATTTGAATATTTGTCAAGGTCATGCATTTAACCAACCTTCAATAAGGGTTGGTGGAATGTTACGGTCAGCTAGACATAAGATGGCGTTATATTGCCTAGCGGATTCTACGTATTTTTAAGGTTCCGTAGCCAGAATGGCAAAAACGGAACCCTTTTAGTTTCGCCATGTCCCCTAAAACTTTACGAGCGTACAATAGGCATGATGACTGGCAAGTCAAATCAGCATCTTTTTTCGAACTGTCAAAACGATCATCGCTATGGCATTTTATATGAAATACTCAAAAGTGACGTCACGTTTGAGTACTGCCGAATGACCTACTCTTTTAAGTTCTTTTCAATTTGTTAAATAGAAGTTATGTACAAAAATTACTGCAATCTACGTCTTAGTAATTATTTCTTCGTGTATTATGTCGTGCATAATGTTAAATAATTAATTTTAACTACAGTCATCATCCCTATTCTACAAAATAGTCAACTATTTTTACACGACTGCCAAAAGGAGAGTATATGTGTTCAGCCCCTATGTATGTTTCATATTTTCTTTAAACGCGCAGATCTTCGCGACCACTTAACCGTTTTTAATAGTGTAAGGTATCATTAGAATCCTCGTGACGTCGCGGGTAACATAGGATATGTGACGTTACGTTAAAAACAATATGGCGGCCTATAAATGCAATAATGTCTGACCAAAAAAAAACAATTTTGAAAAAACCTATCGAGTTCGGTATCAAAATGAAGAGCTTTGAACTGCGATTACGAATATGTATTTAACTTATATGTTTGTTACTTATTCTAGAAAAGCCAGATTCATTAAAATACAATTAAAGCGCCAAGAATAATATGTCATCCAAATGCTATGATTTGGGTATCAAATCAAAGCATTTTATGTGCAGATTATAAATATATATATACAAGTTATATGTTTAAATACATGTTTGAAAAGAAAACTCAAAATGTTCTACATCGCACTATTGAAGTTTTTCTTCGAAGCATAAGACGTGACATGACTGTCACAGTTGACATATCTTCTTGATTGCTAAGTCTGTATGAAACAGATACATTGTACATACGCGCTTGTGGTCAAGGGGTAAAATGCACGGCTGCTACGCAGCGGTCGTGGGTTCAATACCCGGCTCGTACCGATGAGTTTTTCAAATAACTTTTGTACGATAATATAATTTGATATACAAGTAGATACCGGTCAAAAACTTAAGTTCACTCCATGATTTCGATACAAAATACACTTTCGGGGGATTTTATTTTCAGTGTTAACAATAAAATTTCAAGATCTATTTTAATATTAATTTTCCATAGAAACGGAACAATTTTATACATTGGATCCGATAATCATTCATAGGCAAACGAATTTTGAATGACTTGAATTGACTGCCAAAAGCTGCCACAGCTGCCACAGTTGTCCGAACTGTTCGAAGGTAACGGTCAATTAAAAAGAAATAGCTCAATAATCAGTCACATATAACTTTAAACAAGTGTCGACTTAAGTGCTGGAAAAATGATGATGACCCAAAGAGTCGATTTCGTATCAAAATCGGGGTGTGAACCTAAAATGTTGTCCAGTAAGTACTGTAGGTACACAAAGTGCTTTATACGGCGAAGGAAAACATCGTGAGGGAACCTGCATACATCTGCGAAGAAATTCAAGGATGTATGAGAAGTTCCCAACAAGTATTGGGCCAGCGTTGCTGAGAATGGCCAGAATACAATATCAAAAAAATAACGTACTCACAAATATTGGGGATTTCGAGATATGATTCGCATATCAGAGGTATGTCCCTTAAAAATACAATTATAATAGCATTGTGGCCAAACAAAATTGCTATACGTGTTGTAGCATGTGCATACAATTTAAAATAGGAATGTCGTAATAAAAATTGTATGAAAAACTTATTTTGGATGAAAAACGCCGGCCCACATTAAAGTCTCGTATCTCCCAAACTACGTAGGTACATAATATTATATCTAATTAGTAATTAAATTAGGTACATGATAGGTGTTGTAACGCCACTAAAAAACGAGCTGAGTCTGACGATATGGTGCGGCTGGAGAGGAACACTAAAGGGGGGGAGGAAGGTTTGACCGTTCCAGGGCCGGGTTAGGCCTTAACATTTGTGCAGGGGAGTTGGTAAGAAGACTAAGAAGGAAGGTAGGTTTGCCTGGTAAATTATGTCTCACGCAGCTCGGCCTTCGCCCTAACATGCAAACGCGATGTCGGGCCGCGCTCCAGGCCTTTGGCCCTACGCGGCGCTCGGCTTTTAGCCCCCGCATTATCTCAAAATAAAATTTTCGGGCCTGCGGCCCTGAGATTCGTTTTGATGCTACACTTTTCCATCGTATAGCGAAGGAGCGCTGGGCTCTGGTAGCTTGGCCTTCGGCCTTGCAAGCCGGCGCCCCTTTGGGGGACACTTCGGGCCTTCGGCCCTACGCGGAGTACGGTCTGCAGCCTTCGCAGGTTGTGGAAACGATCGTTGGGTCTGCGGATCTCCGATTCGTTTACACGTTACACTATTTCTTCACGTAGTGTGGTAGCACTGGGCTCTAGCTTCGATTGTTAAGGCAGTTAAGTAGGGCGGTTGTACCGCTTGGGCTCGCTCGTCGGGCCTCCCACCCACCGGGCTCGCGTTTGAAGCACCCCGATAGTGACGCTCCAAACCTTAGGCCCTATGTGGAGCTGGGCTTATTTAGAAGCTTAGTAGCTCAATTTTCTTGCAGCTCCTTCTTCGACCTTGCTTTAAATTTCTTCCAAGTGACACTTGGGCCATCTAAGTGAAAGTCTTCTCTCTGGACTCTGGCACCGGTGGTCTGGGCCGGGGGCTCACCTTTAGGCCTCGCAAGCCAGCGGTCTCTGAGGGACGATTCAGGCCTTCGGCCCTACTGCCTTTGCAGGTTGTCAAAACGATCGTCGGATCCATTTTAACGTTACACTGTTCCGTCGGCTGACGTGGTAGTGCTGGGCTTTGGCGGCTTCGGCCTTGGGCCTCGCAAGCTGCCGCCCCTCTGGCTGCCGCTTTTGGTCGTTGGCCATACGCGGAGCTCGGCTTTCAGTCCTCGCTGGAGTTCGAAGCGAACCGTTGAGCCCCCTAGTTCAAATATTCGATTTCGATAATAGTTAAGAGGGACGGTTGTGAGGACCGTGTGGACTCGCCCGTTGTACCTTGGGCCCTACACGGATATCGGTTTAATTAGATGCTGGGGTGCTTGAAGAAGCATGGTAGCTCAACTTTCTCGAAGCTCGGCCTTCGACCTCGCTTTAAATTTCGACGCGCTTGGGCCTGGTTCGGTGTCGGTGTGACGCGGTTCAGCCTCCGCGAGCTCGGCTTTCGGCCTCTCACCCTGAAGCTCGCCCTGCGGACTCACTCAAAATAGATTTACATTGGTTCCGGTAATGCTCCAGCCCTCACGCAGCGTGCCCTTCGGCTTCGCCCAAAATTTGTGGGATTGGAACTTCTCGGGCCCCCGGAGCGAAGCTTCGGCCCTCTACGGAATCGGTTTTTGAAATTCTACCCAATTTTAAGGAATCTCCAGATTCACTAAAAGGTTTCAAATAAATAAAATAATCAAAAAATTAAAAAACACGACTGCCGTTTTAAGCGAACTGAAATGTAACAAATAATTCCTTCTTCTGGTTAAATCTTGTGAGCATGTCTACATAATAGGCGCTTGTCTTATTACTTACTATATTTTGTTTCGGTTGCAGTCGGGGAACCTTTCATTACTTACGGAAAATATAAATATATAGAGGTTCCCCGACCTGCAATCGAAAAAAAATATAGTAAGTAATAAGACAAGCGCCTATTATGTAGATTCACAAGAATTAACCTGAAGAAGGAATTGACAACGTTTCAAAATTTTCGATGTCCCTAAATCGAAAACCATTTCGAGATATACGCACGTAGATCACAAAAATATATTATTTATATTTTTTTTCGCAATATTTCTGTTTAAAATCTTAAAAATAGTTTAAAGGGGAAGTGACGTCACGTAGCTGATTCAGAGCTGCCACTATAACCAAAAATATCTTGTGGTTGGAATGTCACTTGTGTTTGGCATTGACATTTGACACTTGTTACCGTTCTTCGTCGTTTTCTTACGTGTATGAAACATCACTTGTGACGTCATTGAGCTGATTTTTGACGTTTGTAACTTACGCTCTTTCTGCTCGAAGTAGTAATAAAAAGGGATTTTCGCCCGAAAATAGCAATTTTTTGAAAAATAAAAAAATACGTGTATCTTTTAATATTGAGTTCTTTCAAAACAGACAATAAAAACTAGGACTAAAAAATATGAAATGTTGTCAATTATTTGTTACATTTCAGTTCGCTTAAAACGGCAGTCGTGTTTTTTAATTTTTTATGGGAATTTTTACAATTTTGTAGAATTGTAATTGTACGCTTGTAAAGTTTTGGGGGTTAGGCCACAGGTATTACTGAGAAATTGTACATTACTATAGAAGCCGAGACGAAAGGGGTTGCCGGCCGAAGAAATATAGACGAAGCGAAGGGAGGCCGGATAGGTCTTAGCAACCTCTATTTCCGGCCGAAGTATGTATAGTAATTAATTACTCAAAAATGAAAAAAAATCATCGCCCACAGATGTCATATATACCATAGATCAAGCAAACGTATCTACTTAGCGTGTCAAATGAACTTAGTGAAATGCACTGAGTTGTCCGTCTTTAATTGCAGCTTGCAGCTTTCGAGCGTCAAATTTTGTAAGTTGAAGTGAACAAAAACATTAATAATGCCTCCTTAAGTAATATTAATTGCAACAACACAAAAAAATATGAATACTCAAGGGCCTGAGACATATTTAAAATCATAGGCAAGTAACAACTTCAGTACAAAATCTGACACGCTCGGTCGCCATACAAATGAATGATTTGAATGAACTTGTTTCTTCTATCCAAATCTAATTCTGTGTCATCGCCATTTCACCAGTTGGGGAGGTACGCAAAAAAAAATAGTTTTCTGGTTTTTATTATACCACTTTGTTAGCATATTTATTAATATGTGCACCTGTACCAAATTGCAGATTTATAGTATTAACGACCACTGCTGCACATGCTGCCACAGACGGACATCTCGAAACTATAAGGGTTCCGTTTTTGCCATTTTGGCTACGCCACGGAACCCTAAAAATACGTAGAATTCGCGCCAGCTAGGCAATATAACGCCATCTATTGGCGTTGTAGTGCTTAGCTGACCGTATCATTCCACTAACCCTTTTAAGGGTTGGTAAATGCATGACCTTGATAAAAAATTATTCAAATTTTAATTCTGACATGCTGTCAATAGAGTGTCCAGATTACATGATGCATATACCCACTATTCAATTAAGGGTTAAATCTTAAATCGACAGCCACATAGCAACAAGCTACGGGAAGTCGTTCAAAAACTGTTTAAATAAATAAATAAATGGTAGAGACCATAATCCTCACCATTATATGAAACTAAGAACTCACTTCGTTGTCCAGTTAATTCAACGGTATAGCGACACCTAGCCGAGGATTGGGGAAACTGAAAGCATGTCGTAGCATGGCATGACGAATAAGGCCGCCCTACAATAACTTCAAACAATGTTTTTATTGCGCAATGTATAAATAAATCTACAAAGTAAACGACACACAACGCGTAATTTTGAGCAATAAGTTGATTTAAGGGCCGCCCTAATTGGCTTTGTAAAGTTTTCTGAAGATTCAGTGAGTATCTACAAAATGGTTTCATTTTGAAAAGTTAAAAGCCTGAAACTCTTAAAATGCAAAAAACGCACTGCGTATAAACCCGAATGCGTTTATAGGGAATAGACAATATAGACTTATCTTGACATTTGTAAGGTAGGAAGCTTTAAATCTGTTTGATTTGGGGTTACTGTGTAAGTTGCCTCCAAATATTAGTTATTTATCTTATGTATTTATAGGATATACCTTTTCGTTTTGTCTATCAATTGGCAATAGAGTAGCAGTACTTCCTTACTATAGTATAAATGTAATGGGTACCTACATATAGTTATTACATCTCGTCTTCTGCACACCAGACATCCCATAAGACCAGCAACGTACAAAATAGTACATTACGACACAAGTGCGAAAAACATGAAATTCGAAACGAGTGGTGATGCACGTGTCTCGTACGACGTTTTTTAGTGCAGATGGCCCTCCGAAGTTTTGGACCTGACGTAAAATGACACACTTCTCGCACTAGAGCTTAAAAAAGGCACCATCTGTACTAAAAAATAAGATTTCTTGTTGTGTTCGTATACTTCGTACGTGCTTGTCATAGAATTGACTGTCATTTCTGTGAAGAGGCATAATTTCATGGAACACAATAAAATATACAATAATTTACCTTACGACGCAACGGTTTGGTCGGGCTGACATCTTGGAGCAGTTGCAACGACCCCGTGATGACGGGCGGCTCGGTTATCGACGCTGCTTTCGGCCTAGAACATGGGTATCACAGCTCTAGATCATTCTTTCATATGTTTTGGAAAAAATAGAGAGAAAGACCCTGGATTGGACAGGGAACCAGAGATCGGATACCGGATTTTTCTCCATACAAAAGAACGGTTCTAATTTCGTTCTTTTCCGTTTTGCGGTGTATAATTTTTTTGTTAATAGAAAATTTAAGTAATTGAAAAATACGATGTTGTTTATTACATAAGATATTGAGTATAAAGAGTGTAAAACATTTTAAAATAATGAGCTATTTCGAGGTTTCTCAAAAAAACCCGTTCCGATCCCTTCAGAGAACAAAATTGCCTATACATTACCAATAAAGATTACACATTTATATTGTTACGCCGGTGGCATGATAAAAACTACAAATATGATTTTAGACACGTTAGAAGCGTTTTCAGCAGGCTGAAATGCGTTTTCAGGCCGTTTCAGAAGGTCCTCTTTCACATACTATAAAATCAAATATTCACCCCAGATACCGTCGTTTTCAGGCGCCTGAAACATGTTTTCAGGCCGTTTCAGGATACCCTCTATCCGATGGCGGAATAACCTGAAAACCCGTTTTCAGGCGTTTTCAGGACCCCTTTTGGGCCTCTCAAGTACAAATCGATATATAGCTAAATTTCCCATAGGAGTGAAAGAGAAAGCACTATTAGATAAAGACAGCATGAGAGAATGTTCTGGAAGGATGTGAATGAGACAGCTATAGAGAGAACATTCTGGACGGGTGTGAAAGAGAAACCTGTAGAAAGAGACAGCGATACTCTAGAATGTTCGCGCACCTAACTCGGGAACTTTCTAGAGTCGAATCTTCTCGTACTTTGTAGATTTGAGTGGCTGGTATAAATACACAGCATGACCCGACCGAGGAGTAGTTTCAATTGAGACAGCGAAGAGATAACATCAAGAGCGAAAACTGCGATTTTAACGGCGAGTTTGAGAGTGTAAAAGTGAATCAGTGCGACATTAGTGTTTTAGTTTGGTGTTTGTTCTTTTAATTAGTAATTAAAGTCTCAGTTTTAATTAGTGGCTTATTTATACATTTTCTATAGAAAACCCACCCCACGAACGTAACATTTGGTGTCAGAAGCGGGATAGAAAATGGGTATAACGCCACGTGACAACGAGACCGAGCCAAAAGGAGTTGTGACCCGGAGCCAAACTGCACGTGAGGAACCTGCAGCGCAGGAGGATATTGCAGTACGTGAAGAGCCTCCAGCATGTGAGGATACTGCATCCAAGCCCGGTCCGTCTGGTTTGCAGGCTAAGAGTACTCAAGACGTAGACCTCAGAACTATTCTGATTCTCCTGAAGGAGCAGTCGCGCAAACAAGATGAACAGTCGCGCAAACAAGATGAACAGTCGCGCAAACAAGATGAACAGTCGCGCAAACAAGATGAACAGTCGCGGAAACAAGAAGAACAGTCACGGAAACAAGAAGAACAGTCGCGGAAACAAGAAGAACAGTCGAAATTGATTCTTCAAGAGTTGCACAAGGCTGCTACTGAATGGAAGCAAGAAATGTACGAAGTCCAAGGGAAGCTCAGTGACATGGAGAACAAGATTCATGTTGTAGAGGAAGCGGTTGAGCGTCGCCTCCAGAAGCTTGAATTAAAAGTAGCTAGTGGCATCAGTCCCTGCACACCTGAGATATCTGTGCCGGGAGGTGGAAAATTTAAGGCACCTCCTTTTGATGGAACATCTTCGTGGGCGGCGTACAAGCTACAGTTCGAGTCCGTGTCCAAAGCAAACGGTTGGAGTAAGGAGCAATCGATGACGGCTCTGACGCTGGCACTTCGTGACGAGGCTCTTACAATTCTAGAAGCTCTTGGAAAAGAGCAAACTTACGACCGGCTTCTAGAAGCATTAGAAGCCCGTTACGGAGACAGTCATCTAGAACATGTCTACCGAGCTCAACTGAAAGACAGAACGCAGGGACGTAATGAGACATTGCAACAATGGGCCCTGGAAATTGAAAAGCTGGTCAGAAAGGCATACCAACGTTCAGCTGACTCTTTGATAAAAACCATGCTGGTGCAGGCATTTGTTGATGGGATCCGAGATTTGGAAGTAAGGGCGGCAGTACGACTAGGGCACCACGAAAGCCTTAAGGATGCCGTAGCTCATGCCCTAGAAGTTGAAGCTGTACGCCAAGATCCATCAAGATCCTATAAGCTACGTGAGGTATCTGCTAGGGAGCCGATTGCACCACGTCGGGAGTTTGGGCCACGATGTTACCATTGTGGAGAACGTGGCCATATACAAACTAGTTGCCCGAAAAGAAGCAGCAGGAGAGAACGAGATGAATCCCCTGTGACCAGGAATAAGGGCTCTGTACGACCAGAGCAGCAGCAGGGAAACGAGTAAGAGCCAGGACTAAGGGACGAGTGCTGGCTGGTGGTCGAAATGTCCCAGTAGTGATCTCACAAGTCAACGACGGGAATAGTCTGGTCGTCAAGGGAGAAATTGGTGGAATACCATGTAACCTTACTATCGACACCGGAGCTTCTCGGACGGTGATTAATTCTTGGCTTCTGAAACACCTGACTCGAGGTCATGTAGTCCAACCGAAGCATCTACAGCTGCTTACAGCCACTGGCCAGCATATTCCCATCAAGGGGGAGACAGGAGTGGATTTAAGAATCGGCAAGCACATTTATCGGCATAAAGTGATTGTTGCCGACATAATTGACGACTGTGTTATTGGACTTGATTTAATGAGGTACCATGGTTATAAAATTGACATGGAAGTTGGAGTCCTGAAAACTAGATTTGATGAGGTTCCTATGGAAGGAGGAATTAGTGGGAATGTTTACTGCTCTAGAAGAACTGTTCTCCTACCAAAGGCACAGGTTCTAGTCCCAGTGTGTTTACCAGGAACATCAAGGCAGAGAGGTCGTCGATGTGTAGTTGTAGAAAAAGTATCCAACGGTAAACCATGGATGGCAGCTCGTACGGTGGTTACAACTTCACCTGCAGCATTTGTGAGAGTTCTCAACCTCAGTGATACCAAGTGTGTCCTTAACAAAGGTACTTTGGTTGGAAAATGTGAGGAACTCTCTTGGATACAAAGCTGTCAGGCTCCTACCAAGGATAAGGAATCTGAAGATTCCTTGCTTTCCACGGACATAGAAGGGTTGTTGGGCGAATCAAGAAACGATCTCACTCAGGAAGAGCTGGTCAAAGCACGTTAGTTATTGTTGCGGTATAGCAATGTATTCTCTGCGCATGACAGTGATATTGGAAGAACTGGCGTAGTCCAGCATGAAATCGACACTGGTGAAGTGATGCCCATTCGGCAGCGACCTCGACGAGTTCCAGTGGCACGAGAAAAGGAAGTTGAAGAAATGATCGAGGAGATGAGACGGGGCGGCATCATTGAACCTTCGACAAGCCCTTGGTGTTCCCCCGTGGTTTTGGTGAAGAAGAAGGACGGCACTATGAGATTCTGTGTCGATTACCGCCGACTGAATGATGCGACTAAGAAAGACAGCTATCCATTGCCTCGAATCGACGACACTCTAGACACTTTAAATGGAATGAAATGGTTTTCAACGTTGGATTTAAAGAGTGGGTACTGGCAGGTCGAAATCAAGGATAAGGATAAAGAGAAAACTGCTTTTTCAACGGGTAAAGGACTCTGGCAGTTCAATGTTATGCCTTTTGGTTTGTGCAACGCACCGGCAACATTCGAGAGGTTAATGGAACAAATATTAGCTAGTCTACTAGGAGATACTTGCTTGGTTTATTTGGATGACATTATCATCATTGGTAAAAACTTCGATGACCACCTGAATAAATTGGAGCAAGTATTGTCTAAGCTACGAGAGGCAAATCTGAAACTAAGCCCAAAGAAATGTTCGCTCTTCAAACAGAAAGTCAATTATTTGGGACATGTGATTTCCAAGGACGGCATCCAGACAGATCCTGAAAAGATCAGCGCTGTAAAGGATTGGCCCATACCGAGGGACAAAACTGCTGTACGTGCTTTCTTAGGACTTTGCTCATACTACAGGAGATTTGTGAAGAACTTTTCGGATATAGCAAAGCCATTGCACGAACTAACGGAAGAAAAGCGACAGTTCGACTGGACTCAGAGATGTACAGAAAGTTTCAACAACCTCAAGCAAAGACTTTGCGAAACGCCAATACTAGGATATCCAGATCCAGAAGCGGACTTTATTGTGGATACTGATGCCAGTAATACAGGCATTGGAGGAGTATTGTCACAAAAGAAGGGAGATAATGAGGTGGTAATCGCTTACTTTAGCAAATCATTATCAAAGCCAGAAAGAAATTATTGCGTCACTCGGCGGGAACTGCTGGCCGTTGTTAAGACGTTACAGCATTTCAGCAAATACCTGTTGGGGCGGAAGTTTCGGATAAGAACTGATCATGCTGCCTTGAAATGGCTGCTGGAGTTTAAAAACCCTGAGGGACAGGTAGCACGTTGGATCGAACAGCTTCAAGAATATGACTTTGTAATCGAACACCGCAGTGGAAAATCGCATGGAAATGCGGACGCCCTCTCTCGGAGGCCTTGCCCAGATGACTGCAAGCATTGTCTTAGACAAGAGGGCAAGGAATGCTTGAGGATGTTGCGAACAGACACAGTTAGTGAGGAGTGGAGCGATGAATCCATGCAACATGCACAAAAAGAAGACCCCGACATAAAGCCCATTTTTGACTGGGTTAATGCAGGCGTACCTAAACCAAAATGGTGTGAAGTAGCTCCGATGGGGACAGTTACAAAAAGTTACTGGGCGCAATGGGATAGTTTCGTCATGCATAATGGCGTATTATGCAGGAAATGGGAGTCAGCGAATAGGAAAGATGTCCACCTACAAGTTGTTGTCCCAAGGAAAAGAGTGAAAGACGTTTTAGAAAGCTACCACAACGGTACTTCTGGTGGACACCTTGGAGTTAAAAGGACTTTAATGAAAATTCGACAACGATTTTATTGGATCCACTGCCGCGAGGATGTCGATGATTGGTGTAGAAAGTGTGTAAGCTGTGCATCAGTTAAAGGACCGCATACCCGAAGCAGAGGGGCGCTCAAGATCTACAATGTTGGAGCACCTTGGGAAAGGATTGCGTTAGATGTCGCAGGCCCGTTCCCTACATCAGACTCTGGAAATAAGTACATTCTTGTTGTGATGGACTATTTCACCAAGTGGCCTGAAGTGTTTGCTATTCCCAATCAGGAAGCAGTCACAATAGCGGAAAAGTTACTCAATGAAGTAATTTGCCGTTTTGAAGTACCCCTGGAGATACACAGCGATCAAGGCAGGAACTTTGAATCTGTGGTATTCCAAGAGACCTGTCGAATCATGGGATTGCATAAGACAAGAACTACGTCATATCATCCTCAGTCCGATGGAATGGTTGAGAGATTCAATCAGACCCTGGAGAGACATCTTGCCAAGGGAGTCGAAAGTCACCAAAAAGATTGGGACCGGCATATCCCTCTCTTTTTGATGTCATACAGGTCCGCCACCCATGAAAGCACTGCAGTTACTCCCGCATATGCCAATTTCGGAAGAGAGCTTCGTTTACCTGCTGACCTCTTAACAGGACGACCACCAGATGCTCCGAGGTCTATAACAGAGTATGTGTGCGATCTAAGAGACCGGATGGATGACGTTTATAGTCTAGTTCGCGAGCACGGGCTTCAAGCTAGCACGAGGATGAAGACCAGGTATGACAGGAAGTCCAACCAAATTGGGTACGAGGAAGGCTCATTGGTGTGGCTACATAACCCTATGAGAAAGAAAGGAAAGTCTCCGAAACTGTCCCCGAATTGGGACGGGCCGTACAGAGTGGTTACAAAGATCAATGACGTTACGTATCGGATACGGAGGAATTTACGAAGCCCATGCAAGATTGTTCACGTAGACCGGCTCGCCAAATACCACGGAAATAATGATGCTCGGGACGAGCATGTCATAGGAGGGGGTAGTGTTACGCCGGTGGCATGATAAAAACTACAAATATGATTTTAGACACGTTAGAAGCGTTTTCAGCAGGCTGAAATGCGTTTTCAGGCCGTTTCAGAAGGTCCTCTTTCACATACTATAAAATCAAATATTCACCCCAGATACCGTCGTTTTCAGGCGCCTGAAACATGTTTTCAGGCCGTTTCAGGATACCCTCTATCCGATGGCGCAATAACCTGAAAACCCGTTTTCAGGCGTTTTCAGGACCCCTTTTGGGCCTCTCAAGTACAAATCGGTATATAGCTAAATTTCCCATAGGAGTGAAAGAGAAAGCACTATTAGATAAAGACAGCATGAGAGAATGTTCTGGAAGGATGTGAATGAGACAGCTATAGAGAGAACATTCTGGACGGGTGTGAAAGAGAAACCTGTAGAAAGAGACAGCGATACTCTAGAATGTTCGCGCACCTAACTCGGGAACTTTCTAGAGTCGAATCTTCTCGTACTTTGTAGATTTGAGTGGCTGGTATAAATACACAGGAGGACCCGACCGAGGAGTAGTTTCAATTGAGACAGCGAAGAGATAACATCAAGAGCGAAAACTGCGATTTTAACGGCGAGTTTGAGAGTGTAAAAGTGAATCAGTGCGACATTAGTGTTTTAGTTTGGTGTTTGTTCTTTTAATTAGTAATTAAAGTCTCAGTTTTAATTAGTGGCTTATTTATACATTTTCTATAGAAAACCCACCCCACGAACGTAACAATATTATAATGAATTAAACATAGTATAGGATAACCAGGGGCCTGTTCATCAAAAGCTTAACTTGTAACACAAGTGGACGTCTCTTTTTATCGCCGTTAATTAGATAAGGACTACCGCTTGTATTACAAGTTACAAGCCTTTGATAAACAAGCCCCATGCCCAAAGCGGATTGTATAAGGTTGTTATGAAGCGTTCTTTAGATTCTTAAGATACTTATAATGCGGCCCTACCCATAAATAGAGCTTTAGTATTAGGACACTGCAGAAAGCCGAAGATTTAGATGTTTCTATTGTAGTAGTGTATCAGTGCCTAATGTTATATAGAGAAAAGGCAAATAATGTTACAAACGAAGGAAAAATCCATTGCTTCTTAAGAGTTTCAAATCAGAGTCGCATACTAGAAATATCCGGTTTCTGGAATTTCTCATTTTTCCCTCGTTTCTAAAATTGTAGGTTACGTTCGCGGACGCTTATTATAATAGGATAATAGGTAATTATTAGTGCGTAATTCACCATAGCCTTACCAGGAAAATACATTACGCGATGTGACATATTGTGAGCTTTAAATTAAGTGTGTGGATATAAGAGAATCAAGAGATGTGTAGTTTTTACAATTAATTAGCAAATTTAAAAAAAACTAAGCATACACGGAAAGCGGTTGGAAAAGTAAAGTCGATAAGGAAACTCGATCAGAGATAAAATTGAAATATAAAAGTACAAAAATAGACATTATTAACTGGGTCTACACAGAAAGAATTGCCTCGCGAGAGTAGCGAGGCAACTCTGACAGTGTCGATAGGTGCCTTCATTATTATAGGGAAAGTTACTATTTGAGAATATTTCCCATACAGTTTTTTTAAGTTTTTTTTAGATTTTAGTGTTATTTATATTGTAACGTTTATATGCAACGTCTTTCCAAAAACCGATGTGCCATCTTTTTACGAGTTGCGTCGCGCGGCGATCCATTCTGTGTGGACCCGGTTATTAAAAAGCATAAAACGCACTCCTGAATTAGAAAAAAAGGAAGGCCAACCCACAAGAAGACCATTAGAATATAATTTAAAAATAAAATTACCTTTGTCACACGAAGATTTGTACTTTTTGGGATGTGTTAAAAACTTTGAGGGCTAAAAAACAAACTATAGTTAAAATTTTTATTGCAAATTAAAATATAAGTAAACAAAATCAATTAATATAAGAAATACATTTTAATACTGAATTTAAGTAAATAATAAAGACATCATATACTAAAATTGTTCTTGAACTACACACCGATCCAGGCAATTGTACCAAATTAACTGAAAATAAAAATAAAACCAAAATTAAAACATTTAGCTGTATCATTCCTTATACTAAAACATGCGAATAAATAAAAATATGTTGATATCGTTTACATTGATTATTCGTCTTTAATGTTTTATGTGATGTGAAGCATAATCTATCAAATTATTCTAGCATAATCTATCAAAGGCCATAGTCGGATTTTCATAGTAAGTCAGCCTTTAAATCAACCAGACTCTAGTATTTTTTTGTGAGTACCTCTTATGGTGAAGAATATTTCTGCTGAGTATCAACGTCCTATCGGTGACAGTTTTTGACTTATGATTTTTTTTAGTTTTTTCTTTAATGTGTTGTATCTCAGGATGTATAAAAGCGAATTGCTTCAAATTTTGAAATAATATTCTTTATTTAGATATGCATCGAATTTAAAAAAATGAATATCGATTGTCGTATAAAAAAAAGAAAAAAAAGACCAAAAAATTTTTCATATTTTTTTTTGTGTACCTATGAAGTAGTGACACCTCTATTTTCTTTTTCTAATTATAGACCATACATTGGCCTACTAGATGCCTAAGTATCAAAATTTTCCAAGCGGTACTTCTTACCAAAAATCGGCAATATGTGTGGTCAAGTTCTGCATTCAATCGGTGTTTTTCAATGTAGTATACAAACTCTTCATTTATATTTGAGTTTTCTTATCAGGTTATCTTATTTAAGAGTAAATGCTAATGACAACTTAATGTCATCATGATGCAAGCTGTTTATTTCATTATTAATCGGCCGTTTACCATTTCAACTAGCGTATATAGTAATATATTCAAGAAATATATTATTTTTAATGAATATCTCATAAATAATATCGAATTACGCTAGTTAAAATAATAAACGGCCGATTAATAATGAAATAAACAGCTTGCATCATGATGACATTAAGTTGTCATTAGCATTTACTCTTAAATAAGATAACCTGATAAGAAAACTCAAATATAAATGAAGAGTTTGTATACTACATCGAAAAACACCGATTGAATGCAGAACTTGACCACACATATTGCCGATTTTTGGTAAGAAGTACCGCTTGGAAAATTTTGATACTTAGGCAACTAGTAGGCCAATGTATGGTCTATAATTAGAAAAAGAAAATAGAGGTGTCACTACTTCATAGGTACACAAAAAAAAATATGAAAAATTTTTTGGTCTTTTTTTTTCTTTTTTTTATACGACAATCGATATTCATTTTTTTAAATTCGATGCATATCTAAATAAAGAACATTATTTCAAAATTTGAAGCAATTCGCTTTTATACATCCTGAGATACAACACATTAAAGAAAAAACTAAAAAAATCATAAGTCAAAAACTGTCACCGATAGGACGTTGATACTCAGCAGAAATATTCTTCACCATAAGAGGTACTCACAAAAAAATACTAGAGTCTGGTTGATTTAAAGGCTGACTTACTATGAAAATCCGACTATGGCCTTTAAATGTAGATTTCTGAATTGGTAGCGAATATCTTTTCATGCGAAATCCTATTAACTATCTGTGCTTGTTCAATACTACATTTTAATTGTGTCTTCGTTTCGAAATTGCCGATTCTACAGAAAATGTGTAAATCAGATGTTACTGGTGACAAAATGCTCTTCATATAATGATATACTAAAAAAAGTTGTCATTGACAACCAAAACTCTTTGTCTGAAAATAATGTGTTTTAGGCCTTGGTCTCTCGTTCATTCAAACCATCCTCAGCACTCCCAGCTCTGACCTTAAGGCACTGGTCTCACCGCGAGCTACTAAGCTATGAACTATCGGCTATAAACACGTATTAAAGATACACACTCCCGTGTAAAAAAAAGAGACACAGCGATACTCGCCCGGCGGTGATATCTGATAGCTGGGCGTGTATCACCATGTCTCTTTTATTTACACGGGAGTGCGAATCTTTTGTTTGTGTTTATAGCCAATAGTTCATAGCTTAGTAGCTCGCGGTGCCGAAGGGCGGTACCTCGAGGATCTTCGACTACTATAAGACTTATCGATAATAATTATGTCGATGTTTAATATTGTCAATCTCTCGTTCCTGTTAGAAAAATATCTAAGTATAATGATGAGCCTGACTCGAGAACAAGACCCACCACCTAACAACTATCGTACTATCGTGTATAGCGATGAAAGTAACACGAAAGATACATGTATGTTTTAAAAGCCTCCTGTATTCAATAAAATACAGTATCTTTCGTTACAAAGCTTCGATTGAATCTTTTGCATCTTTCAGTTATTTACGTGTTTAAATACATTGTATTTTTTGCATAATTTTATTGTATTATGAATAGTGACTGAATGTATTGGGTCGTACAAACAGGGGCCCGTTTCTCGAACGCTTGTAACTTGTATAATACAAGTGGAAGTCTATTTTAATACTATTAATTAGATAAGGACTTCCGCTTGTAATAAAAGTTACAAGCTTTCGAGAAATATACCCCAGATGACTTTTCATTTTGCTCAGACTACATCTCAATATCAGTTGACTAAAGAGTTAAATCATTAATTATGATGAAATACTTATAAATTGGAATTAATCTGTGCTTTATGTGACGTCAACGTGAAGTGAAGTCTATTTGCTTCAAAGGCAGACAAACGTCACTTTGGTTTTTTTCGAAAGTTACATGTAATTTATATGAAAGATTCGAAACTTTCGAGGAAATAACATGAATCCCGACTAGAGGTTTTGTCGACTAGTCGGAGCTCAAATTGCCGATTAGTCGGCCGACTAGTCAGCAATGCCGATCATAGTCATTCGGCTATTTTTCGGGTGCAATCGGAAATGTTCGCCCGATGCTCCATGTGCCACGCGTTCATGTTGTGACAAGTTTTGTTTGCGTTTTTGTGTACCTACGTATTTCGTTTGAAGTATTCAGAAAATAAATAGTTATTTCCGTAATAAACCAAGATCTCGGGCATTTGTTAGTAAGATTTCATAGGAATTATGGTGCCCAATATTCGGCATTTTTGCCGACTAGTCATCGACTAGTCGGTAGGAGTAAATAATGCCAACTAGTCGGCCCATCTCTAATCTTTCGCTATTTTGATCGCTAATCGGTGTTTTTATGTGATTTTGTTACGCGTTTTTTTTGTTCATTACCATCACCACTTTATTTACCCTTTTATAAAAGCAAACGAGACTATTATGTCAGAATAGCAGACAAACATGCGTCTGCTACAAGATAATCGAAAATGACTCCACTATTTATACGCAGTTCGTCAATAATTTGGGAACGGTAATGACTTGATTGTTGCGACTGAATAATCGCATAGAACTACCCTAATCGTGTAGTGTACTCGTGACATCGCACTACCATTCTCTCCATCCTCAGCACTCACAGTTCTGACCTGAAGGGCGGTATCTCCGGGATCTTGCCGATGTTGATCTTCTTGGGCTTGTCTTGCTGTTTGGGGGTGGTGGGGGTGATGGTGCGCGGCGTGCTGCGGGGGGAGCGGGGGGAGCGTCGCACGTCGTCAGCCGAGGGGCATTCCGACTGGAGAAATTAGTACATTGTGCATCAAGGGATCAAAATGGCGTGGGCGTATATTGAATCCTGAGCGTAATGAAGGATTCAAGCGTCAACGCCCAAGACGAAATAATTTTGATACCGTGTAACAAATACTGCTTTTCACACCACCTATGAGAAAAATAAAAGATGTATCACATAGGGAGGTTAAGTACGGAATTATTAGGCGGAGGGCTTTTATGACTCGAGTTAGTATTCCGCTTACCGACCGTGATGCATACAATGTTTTTCATCACACTTGCCGACAAAAAAATAAGTTTTAGGTCATAACATTATTAAATGATGTACTGACATTTCTATTACTCCCTAGGGAATTTCACTTTTCTATTACTCCCGCTGCGCGCGCAAACAATGGCGCGCTTAGACAGCAAGTGTGATGAAATAGTACATTGTATTATCAGACCTTAGGTTTTAGGGCATGTGGAAGGCAAACGCAGTAGAGGGAAGATACCAGTACGTTGCGATGTTGTCAAGAGGGCTGCAAAGTGTAGTCTCTACGTGGCGGTCCACTTAGCAAAGAACCGGACTGCATGGAGGACAGTTGCATATGGTCACGATCCTCAGCCATGAGGGAACGACTAAGAAGAAGAAGATTATCAGACCGGAATCAGAAAGGGATTCGAAAGTACTGTTGACATGACACTTACCAAGAAAAGAGTTGTTTATAGATGTAAGAGTAGTGAGTGATTATTAATTAATCTATTGAATGTAAGTCTCTGCACTTAAACTTTGAATATATGAATATATAACCTAGATTGACTTGTTGTGTCAACAGTACTTTCGAATCCCATTCTAATCGCGGTTTGATAATACAAGGGATCAAAATGGTATATTTCCGGCGTGGGTGTATATTGAATCCTGAATGGAGCGACGGATTCCACAATTGAATCCCGACCGTAGGGAGGGATTCTAAAGTGGAATCCTGAGAGTAATGAAGGGTTCAAGCGTTAACGCCCAAGACGACGTTAACTAATTTTGATACCGTGTGACACATACTGCAATTGAATCCTGAATAGAGCGACGGATTCCACAATTGAACCGTTTACCGTGTGACATACTGCTTTTCATACCACGTATGAGAAAAATAAAAGATATATCACATATTTAATATTTATGCAAATAATCGATTCTAAAGAAATTTTTATCAATTATGAATGTACTGTTTATTTTCATATTTCATGGTAATTTTTTAGGCTGGCAATAGAAAGTCCTTGAACAGAAAAGTGCCACTTTGATCCCTCCTAGCAGGGAAGAAAAGACCCGTATTCGAATAGGTGGCGTGAAATAGTACATTATGCATCAAGGGAGGTAAGTACGGAATTATTAGGCGGAGAGCTTTTATGATTCGAGTTAGTATTTCGCTTACTGACCGTGATGCATACAATATTTTTCATCACACTTGCCGACAAAAAAATAAATATAATATTTTTAAATGACGTACTGACATTTCTATTACTCCCTAAGGAATTTCACGAACAGCGGACAGCAAGTGTGATGAAAATTAAATTGTTACGCAATACAATACAAAGCTCTTTATAAATAATGGATATTATGACATCATGTTGGTGACCCTGGTCTATTTATCATTGGTATCCAAACTGGGAATCGAACCCACGTACTCAGCTTTCCGATGCCTGTACGCTCGGCCCCTCGGTCTCTGATGCGAGACAAATAAAACGTTGGTTACCATTAACGGTGCATGTGCGTTCTTAATAGCCTCTCGTCGCTGGAACTCGACTTTGGCCATTTCAGTGGCGAGCCAGCCCGGGATTTCTGGAATAGCGAGCCTGAGGGCGAGCACTATCACGAGGACCAGGTGCTGAAACAAATTAGTCATTTTGTAATAGTACATTACTATAGAGGACGGGAAACGAAAGGTTACAGGCCAAGTAGATATATCTGGCCGAAGGAACTGAGGCCAGATAGGGATACGCGGCCTGTAACCCAGTTTCTCGCCGAGATTTTTATAGTGCTTTTCTCAAACTTGCCATGAAATAAAACGAACTGATTTCGCCGAACCATACTATTTCATTTGTAAATATACCAATAGTACAGTATCGTAAAACATTAAAAAAAAAAACATTCGCGCCTAACTTGTTTTAATCTGTTTGAGGTATTCTTTTACCTGGTGGTATAGACATTAGTTCTTAGGTTATTTTTTTTTCTGTGGCTGAATGTCAAGATCTAGTGTCACAATTTGACGTTCAAATTCAAAACAAAAGACAGTCTGTTTGCAATCCTAGGTGTGAAATAAATACATGAAATCTCTTTACATATCATCTTTGCACATGTCACCGGATAGATAGTATTTCCAAGTTTAATTTAAAGCATGTAACATGAACATTCCGTAGCAAGTTTGAGAAAAGGACTCGTGCATACATACATTGGACGTGTGGTGACGACAGTAAGAAAACATTTGTCACCACCCCAACTCCTGCGGGTGTCGTAAGAGTCAACTGAAGTGTCACTGACCATTATTTGATAAAAGATTGATGATGGACAGCAGCGTCATCACATCATAGTGGACACATTACTGCGATCGCCAATCCGCTTGCCCACCGTGGTGATTATGGGCATTTACTTCCTAATGCGTCTATACGCATAGTTAATAGGAGAGGCCTACGTCCAGCAGTGGACTACATATCATAGGCTGATGATGATAAAGCATACATGCGAGATGTTTTCGACTACTTTTTGACCCCTCCTCTACCCTTTTATGAGGTTCTTGCCTAAATCCCCATGCAGTCCCACGTATTTATTCATAACCTAATTTAAGGAATTATATTCCGTAATAGATTATCTCAATCGCGAGAAAGTATTTAAACTCGATAGTTATTTCCATCTCACTCCATATTTTTCTTAGTTTGTTCATTGTAGAAAATACACGTGATATCGTCTTATGGCACTGGTCTCACCGCGAGCTACTAAGCTATGAACTATCGGCTATAAACACGAACAAAAGATACGTACTACCGTGTAAATAAAAGAGACACGGCGATACTCGCCCAGCTATCAGCTATCACCGCCGGGCGAGTATCGCCGTGTCTCTTTTATTTACACGGGAGTGCGTATCTTTTGTTCGTGTTTATAGCCGTTAATTCATAGCTTAGTAGCCCGCGGTGAGACCAGTGCCTATAGAAAGCGTGATCTTTCGAGATTTTTTTGTTACCATTTATATAAAAAAGTTAACCCCACTCACTAAAATTAGACCCCACTCTTAACTTTGAATGGGCAAAACTTGGAAATCAAACGATAAAAAGAAAACTGGTGGTGGTTCAGCAGTTTTGCCTCCATGAAGTACCTATGTCCTCATTTTTTTCATTCAAATTCAAAAATCATGCAGCACACTCGATTTGTTGAATTCACTTGGAATGACTCTCTGTAATTTTGTTGTCCTCTCCTCCCTCAATATGTTAGTTTTGTTTGTTGTTAATGTATCTTATCATGTATTCTGGTTATTACCCTGAAAACCAGTGCCATGGCGTGACCATACTTAGTGGCATGCATTTTGGTAGGTTAACATATACCTTAATTTAAGTTTATTCTAATATATTTATACCACACAAGTAAATGTTATCCCATATTTCATCAGTCTGCCTGCGACCATGGGTGTAACGTCATGCCCGAAACGTCAGGATATAATTAAACGTAAGTTTACGCGATTAAGACCCGTTTGTCTTTAAAATATGAGTGATAATCGTGAAAGTTTAAATCAATATAAATGTCATCCCTATGATAAGCGATAACGTGGTAGCTTTTGACCACAAAACACACTGCTATTCAGTCGTACCTCAAGAGCAACGATGACCAGTATAGTCTGAGCCGGCGTGGCGTCCGGTAGCAGCCTGTGTACGGGCCCGGATAAACCGATTAGAGCGCAGTTTACCAGCACAGCTACCGCCACCATGGCTTCCATTGCACTCTGAAAAGAGAAACATTATTAGTACATAGTCATCTCATCTTTGCGGTTTAGTAATCAAATCGATAAAGCTCTGTACCATATTTGTTGCTAGAGTGGGAATTATAACTACAAACTTAACCTTTTTGCCGCCACGTCAAATACAAAAGCTGTCACTCAGACGGCACGTCAAAAAAATGTCAAATCTAATTTGAGCTTTGCGCACGTGAGTGTAGGTTTATATTGCTCTGTGGACCAGGATTTATATATCGGTCCTTGGCGGTGAACCTGCGCTGCCAATATATCGGTCGTTGGCATTCAAAAGGTTAATATTACAATAGGCATGATGACTGGCAAGTCAAATCAGCATCTTTTTTCGAACTGTCAAAACGATCCCCGCTATGGAATAGTATGGAATTTTATATGAAATACTCAAAAGTGACGTCACGTTTGAGTACTGCCAAATGACCTACTCTTTTAAGTTCTTTTCAATTTATTAAATAGAAGTTCTGTACAAAAATTACTGTAATCTACATCTTAGTAATAATTTCTTTGTGTATTATGTCGTGCATAATGTTAAATAATTTATTTTAACTACAGTCATCATCCCTATTATTTAATCTCCATTCTTTCATTTCGGGTTTCCACCATTCGCGAGCTTTTATTGACAGAAGGGATTCTTAGGGATATCTATGAATGGTGGTCTCTGTGTAGCCAAGTTGCCGATCGCCAGAGTAAGGGTGCGGCTCCACTGACGCGGAGCTGTGCAAAATTGACCGATTACATTCTTCAAATTTGAATTCGAAACACTGTGATGCGCTCTCATTGGCCGAGCTCCCACAGCTCCGCGCCAGTGGAGCCGCACCCTAATCAGTAACTTTTTGCCCAACTCTGCTAATCACTAACGTTCAGTAGCGTATCGTAGTTTTCTCTCTGTGTCACTCTGTCTTATTAATGGGACAAAGACAGTTGCCTTTCGTTCACGATTGAGCGTTATCGATTGGCACCTTGGCACCCTGATGTTCTGATAACAAACCTGCCAGCTGCCGATGCTGTGGACTCGTTCCTCGAAGGGCCGCCGCGCCACGTGGCACGACTAAAAGGCGTCGGAGCGGATCTCGGCCGCGTTGTTGAGTAAACATCACCAGATCGAAGTATCTCTCTACTGGAAGACAGTTACCTGCAAGCTGTAGATGCTGTGAAGGGTCTTTTCCCCGAACGGTCAGGAAAAAAACACCAGCCCTTTATCATAAAAGGGTGATTTCCTTAGCTTGTCGGTAGGGATCCCTAAGAATGGTATACAACATACCTGCCAGCTGCCAATGCTGTGGACTCGTTCCCCGAAGGGCCGTCGCGCCACGTGGCACGACTACGACTTTAGTTGTACATGCTCCACGAAGTATCTCTACTGGAAGACAGTTGCCTGCAAGCTGCCGATGCTGTGAAGGGTCTTTTTCCCAAAGGGTCAGCGCTGGAGAAAAAAACAACACCAGCCCTTTATCCCTAAGAATGGTGTACGACATACCTGCCAGCTGCCAATACTGTGGACTCGTTCCCCGAAGGGCCGCCGCGCCACGTGGCACAGCTTGAAGGCGTCAGCGCGGATCTCGGCCGCGTTATTGAGTCTACATCACCAGATGCTCTACGAAGTATCTCTCTACAGGGCAGTTACCTGCAAGCTGCTGATGCTGTGAAGGGTCTTTTCCCCGAACGGTCAGGAAAAAAACACCAGCCCTTTATCATAAAAGGGCGTTTTCCTTAGCTTGTCGGTAGAGGTCCCTAAGAATGGTGTACAACATACCTGCCCGCTGCCGATGCTGTGGACTCTCTCGCCGAAGGGCCGGCGCGCCACGTGACACGACTACGACTTTAGTTGTAGATGCTCCACGAAGTATCTCTACTGGAAGACAGTTACCTGCAAGCTGCCGATGCTGTGAAGGGTCTTTTTCTCAAAGGATCAGCGCTGGAGAAAAAAACACCAGCCCTTTATCATAAAAGTGCGTTTTCTTTAGCTTGTACAACATACCTGCCAGCTGCCAATACTGTGAACTCGTTCCCCGAATGGCCGCCGCGCCACGTGGCACAGCTTGAAGGCGTCAGCGCGGATCTCGGCCGCGTTGTTGAGTGAACGTCACCAGATGGTCCCCGAAGTATCTCTACTGGAAGACAGTTACCTGCAAGCTGCCGATGCTGTGAAGGGTCTTTTCCCCAAAGGATCAGCGCTGGAGAAGAAAACACCAGCCCTTTATCATAAAAGGGCGTTTTCTTTAGCTTGTCGGTAGTGTAGTGGGCATGTTTCAGCCCAAGTGATCCACAATAGCCGTCATTCATTAAGTCGGTCGTACTGCTTCAACATGTGAGGTAGATTTAGAACAGCTCTTCCGTCACGTCACTGATTTACTGTGTAGAAACGGACTCCAGTACAGTAGGGATCCCTAAGAATGGTGTACACTGTACAACGTACCTGTCAGCTGCCAATACTGTGGACTCTCTCCCCGAAGGGCCGCCGCGCCACGTGGCACAGCTTGAAGGCGTCGGCGCGGATCTCGGCCGCGTTGTTGAGTCAACGTCACCAAGTGCACCACGAAGTGTCTCTCTACTGGAAGACAGTTACCTGCAAACTACCGTTGCTGTGAAGGGTCTTTTCCCCGAAGGGTCAGCGCTGGATAAAAAAAAAACACCAGCCCTTTATCATAAAAGAGCGTTTTCCTTAGCTTGTCGGCAGGGATCCCTAAGGGTGCGACTCCACTGAGGCGGAGAGGAGCGCAGATGTGCAAAATTGGCCAATGAGACCGCATCACAGTGTTCCGAATTTTGAATTCTGCCATTTCCGCTCCTCCCCGCGTCGGTGGAGCCGCACTCTAAGAATGGTGTACAACATACCTGCCAGCTGCCGATGCTGTGGACTCGTTCCCCGAAGGGCCGACGCGCCACGTGGCACAGCTTGAAGGCGTCAGCGCGGATCTCGGCCGCGTTGTTGACTCAACATCAACAACTCCTCCACGAAGTGTCTCTCTACTGGAAGACAATCAAGCTGCCGATGCTGTGAAGGGTCTTTTTCCCAAAGGGTCAGCGCTGTAGAAAAAAACACCAGCCCTTCATCATAAAAGGGCGTTTTCCTTAGCTTGTACAACATACCTGCCAGCTGCCAATACTGTGAACTCGTTCCCCGAAGGGCCGCCGCGCCACGTGGCACAGCTTGAAGGCGTCTGCGCGGATCTCGGCCGCGTTGTTGAGTCTACATCAACAACTCCTCCACGAAGTGTCTCTCTACTGGAAGACAATCAAGCTGCCGATGCTGAGAAGGGTCTTTTTCCCAAATGGTCAGCGCTGGAGAAAAAAAACACCAGCCCTTCATCATAAAAGGGCGTTTTCCTTAGCTTGTACAACATACCTGCCAGCTGCCAATACTGTGAACTCGTTCCCCGAAGGGCCGCCGCGCCACGTGGCACAGCTTGAAGGCGTCAGCGCGGATTTCGGCCGCGTTATTGAGCTGCGCGCACAGCGCCGCTAGCGGGAACGCGGACGAGAACAGAACCACGTGCCCGAGTTGGGTCAGCATTTCGAGGTATTCCGCGAACGTGCCTTCGTACTGGAAAAGGGATAATGTGTTCTGAGAATGAACGATTGGGCATCGTGTATACCTTTCATTGGTAAAAAATAAACAAACCTGACTGCACAAAACACAGATGTCTTATATACCATAGATCAAGCAAACGTATCTGCTTAGCGTGTCAAATGAACTCAGTAAAATCTACTGACTTGTCCGTCTTTAATCGCAGCTTGCAGCTTTCGGGCGTCAAATTTTGTAAGTTGAAGTGAACAAAAACATTAATAATGCCTCCTTAAGTAATATAATATTAATAGCAACAACACAAAAAAATATGAATACTCAAGGGCCTGAGACATATTTAAAATCATAGGCAAGTAACAACTTCAGTACAAAATTTGACGTGCTGGGCCGCTATACAAATGAATGAACTTGTTTCTTCTATCCAAATCTAATTCTGTGGCACAAAACATAGAAAATGAATTGAAAAAATTGAACAATTTTTTTTATTTATTTAAGCAATAGGAGGCAAGCGAGCAGACGTATCGCCTGATGGTAAACGATTACCGTCGCCTATGGACACCCGCAACACCCGTGGTATTACAAGTGCGTTGCCGACTTTTAAGATGGGAATACGCTCTTTTCTTGAAGATCATAACGGTCCGGAAACACCGCAGGCGAAAAATCATTCCAGAGTATAGCCGTGCGAGACAGTAAATTTTTTGAAAAACGCACGGTTGAGGACTGCCAAACATTTAAATGGTGATGATGGAAATGCTGTCACGTAGGACGATAGCGGAAAGACGCTTCAGGGATTAATCCGAACAATTCCTCAGAAAAAAAATTGTGGACTTAATGCTAAAAGGCATTCTCTACCAGTCAACCATTGGGCCAAACAGAGACGTTTTACTTAGCTATTTCATAATCAAGCACTTTTAGAACACAATCGTGATTTTATCAATTATCCAATTCAAAATCTTAAGAGTTCACATACATTTTTTGTTGTTGGTACAACTGGTTGTCAAGTCACTCCAGACACAATAGTACACTTTATCAGACACACTATTGTACACATTGATACAACACAATTATAAAAAAAAGTACAAAGGCAAGTTTATACCTATAAAAGACCTCTTCCAGCTAACCTAAACGTTGCACAGTTTAATTGAAGATACTAGCAACAATCAATAAACTGTAAAATAATCAATAATAAACTGTGATTTTAAGAATACACAGGAGAACATAACCATAGCAACGAGTGAGAGGAATAAGGCAATTCTTATCGGTATTAGAAATACAATTTCACACTTCTAGAACAATAGCATAGTTAACATGACATTCTGTTGCATCATATAGCTGGTGTTTACCGTCGAACTAACATGTTATCTTTGCTAAAGGGCAACAAGAAGGACTACTACTACTACTACTAAATGTGGATAATCCCACAATATCGTAACAGATGTGCTCATAGAAAAAATCAACTGCGAAAGACTCTGGTTGTCACGGGATTCGAACCCGCTTCCTCTGGATTTCCGGTCCAACGTGCTTCCAATTACACCAAACGAGCTTCCGTCGATCACAGCGAATTTAGTCAATGGTATTGTGAAGCTAAT
This sequence comes from Thaumatotibia leucotreta, assembly GCA_025490895.1. NCBI lineage: Eukaryota > Metazoa > Arthropoda > Insecta > Lepidoptera > Tortricidae > Thaumatotibia > Thaumatotibia leucotreta. The sequence goes on along the minus strand of JALPQI010004086.1, from coordinate 449 downwards.
CACTAGCGACATCTGTACATAATGTTTCGAAGGTACTACAACCTTAAACCACTCAAAGACGTGTGTCTACCACAATCGTCCGCAAACTCGACAACTCTCCGTTGCGTTGAATTTGCTATAGAGGGCGCTGTAATCAATTCACGATTAGAAAACATCAATTTGTTTTATAATTAAACAAATTGATATTGGTGTTACTTTTTTACAATACTAAATGTGTATATTCACCTTAAAAAGCTGAGATTCCAGTTCAGCCTGATGTATGACCTTCTGTCCAACACTCGTCTCAGAGTCTCGTCTCTCGTCTCCGTTGCCAACTTGATTCGGCGTTGGCGTATCGGTCTTTTTACTGTCGAACATGTCCGTTATTTGCGCTGATGTTGGTGCTGAAATTGTAAGAAAATGTAAATAGAAGGTATTCATTGGGACTTAAATGTATTGTTATGGCCAAT
>JALPQI010004085.1:0-69370 GCA_025490895.1 Thaumatotibia leucotreta | reverse complement strand
TAGAGACCTTTTACATCTCTAAATCTTAATATCTCTTTATTCTGACAACTAGAGGACCTTTACATCTCTAGTAGTATAGATAAAGATACTTAATAATGTTGTGAACTTGTACAATAATTATTATTTTTATTTAATATTATGATCCTATATTTATTTCTGTCGTTTATAAAAATGTCTATAATAATCTTTTTTTTATGTAATACATCCTTTAATGCATGTTATTTTAATAAGATGTATTATTATACTGTTTTGAAAAAATAAGTCCACCTGAGTTTCTTACTGGTTCTTCTCAGGAACGGCGTAGGGTTTGAACCAGTAGTAGATTTTTTTTCTCTTTCTTGATAATGTCAGACGATTCGAAAGTGCTTATTAATAAGCTTACTTGAATAAAGAATAGTTTGACTTTGACTTTGACTTACACTTTTCGAACACGACATTCGAATTTGGAACGTTTTATTTAAGTTTAAAAGGATTTTAATAAGTTACATGTCGCGAGCTCATAAAGAAAAAAAACTTTAAATTTGGAATGACCATTGAGTATCTATTCGTATTTTGAATTTCGTTGGATATTTTCATTATGAATTGTTCGTTTTGCACAACTACCCCCTCTCTACCCTATGAACTGAAAGGTGTCTCGAAAATGTATGCTATTATAACAGATTACCACAGACATGCATATAGACATGCATATATAATATACTTATAATTACCGCGCTGTAGACATTTCTCGCTCGGTATCGCGCAATCTCCGCCGTAAAGCGCCATAGCAGCCATTCTTACAGCTACGGACGTCCGCACGCCACGCCACGCCAGCCTTTCAACGCCAGCGCCATTCCCCGTCACGCGTAGATTACACGCCACTAGTTCTGCCTTTCGTTTTTTTTTAATTATCAGCCGTACCATGAGTTGGAAAGTAAAGGATACGTTCATCGACACGTAATGCATTCTATCGCGCTCGCGCTGAAGGTGCGGTTAAACTAAAAGAGCATTCGCTGTTCTAACCTCCCACTCTACGAAATTCGATCGGTACACAAAACGTGATTGGTTGATTTCTTAGAACAGCGAATGCTCTTTTAGTTTAACCGTACCTTGATATGCCAAACGAGCATTCACTCATTCTATCTCTACGAAATCAACGAACTTCGACGAATCACGTTTTGTGCAATTTCGTAGAGTGAGTAAATGATCGTCTAGTGCACCTTTAGGTATCGAGTAAAACTTAATGTTACCGATACTTTCAAAGTCATAATATGGTACGGCTACAGTTGCCGTTCCATGAATTGGAAAGTAAAGGATACGTTATGTTTAACATTCGATACGTGATGCATTATACTCGTATATGGCACATCGAGCGCGAGGGTCTGCTTTAGAATCGAGTACCTAAGACCTAACGTTACCGATACTTGCAAAGTGGTTCAGCTACTGGTTTGAACGGAACAAAAAATTACAATTTTAATTATTTTAGATTGTAATTTTAGGTAGATCAAAAAGGAGATGGCGGGACGACTTGGACGCGTTCTGCGGAGAACGCTGGGAACTTGCCAACAACAGGACGGAATAGAAGGCAAGAGGGGGGACCTTTGCCCAGCAGTGGGTGGGACACACAATATTATAGCAGAGGCTATTTAAAAAAAAGATAGTTATCAATAAATGACGACGGCTATCGCTAAGACGCCATTTTGCAAACGTATACGATAAGCGATAACGTATAGTAATAAATCTATGAAAATTACGGATTCGTACGAAAAGTCAAGTGACTATTTCCATGCATTATTATGTCACGTAACATATCGCTTATCATTTACGTTTACAGGTAGGAATATTCACACACAACTATAAACTTCTCCCCCTGGTATCGTAAAAGTCGACTAAAGGATTGAGGTGTCATTGAACATTTATTTATCAAAGATTGATGACAGGCAGCAGCGACATCATATTGGACACATTACTGCGATCGCCAACCCGCTTGCCGCTTGGGCATTTGCCTCCTAATGCGTCCGTACGCATAGGTAAATAGGAGATACCTTTGCCCAACAATGTTCTAATTCGTCAGTTGACAAGCAAAACTCACTATAAAAACTGTTACTACTCTTAGCAACCCCTTATGTAAGTATTGAATCAGAACTTAGATACGATCTCTATTTCAAGTAGGTATTTGTTACTTAGCGAGTTTTGGTTGTCAACCGACGATATAGGCTGATGGTGGTGGGGGTACTTCCTTGCTTGTTTCCATAAAATCTGCTTTCGCTTTGAATATTTCAGTTTTTTTTTCTTTGCTCTATCTAGAATGAATGATCAGTGCCGCCATGCCATGCCACAATACCTCCGAAGGCGGGTTTTGTTTTATTTAATTGAACATTTTCATCATATCGCCGTCTATTGTCTCACTAAATAAACGTTTTGAAATATATAGAATACTTTATTACTTAATAGAAGTTAATGTTTTGACAGGCCTTCGTAATAATTAACATAGAATCGGAGGATTATTCGGTAATCTGTATTAATATAACACGTTCATTAAATGTTATTACTCAAAAATATTTAGACACTTTACAGCAACAATTACAACGTTTTACTTCGAATGCCGCATAAATGCTATTACAGAAAACTGATTTGGGTAACGCACGCAGCTATGCTATTCTCTTATTCACACATTCGACGCTGCGTTCGTCAACGAGCTCGACGACGAGACAGCCTTCACTTCGACGTCGAGCGCAGCGCTGCGAAAAATGGTATTCACTAACGTAGAACAGCTCGTCGTCGAACTGTTGTCGGTAACACCCGACGCAGTGTAGTTCCAGCTCACGCCGCATTCGTCGCCGAGCACTAGTGTCATTTAAAGTGCATTAGTGAATACCATTTTTAGGCTCGACGCTGCCGCAGCGCTGACACAGCGCTGTTAGCAAGGCGGTTTCCTTAGTGAATAACACTGCAGATCAGATAGATGGTCGATGGGGTCGAAAAGTGCTCGAGTGGAGACCACGGCTAGGCAAACGCAGCGTAGGACGTCCACCCACAAGATGGATAGGCGACCTTATGAAGGTCGTCGGGACACGCTGGATGCAGGTCGCATCTAACCGGTACATGTGGAGGTCCAAAGGGGACGCCTATGTTCAGCAGTGGACGTCTTGTGGCTGAGATGATGATGATGATGATTTGGGTACTTACTAAATAGGTATTGTTACACCCTAGTAAAACAAGTTACTCGAAACTTTGGCTTTGATTAGGTACAGCAGAATATCACGTCATTTGGAAATATTTATTTCTTGTAAATATGCAAAACAAAGTAGGTAATTAAACCCATTTTCAATATTTTATTATATTCTGAATACTATTCGAACAGCTCGAAATAAAAAACCAAATTTTCGAATACCTGAAACTTTCTAATACAGTATGTATGTAGTCGTAGAGCAAAGAAAGAAACCCATTAATATTTAGATCATACTAAACAACTTTTACTATGGGGCCAAACTCGAATTCGCGAAAAAAAAATTACTCTCCGATACCACGTGTTCATGATCACGCAATCAAAATGTATGAAACTGTCAAAAAATTTTTCGTGAATTCGGGTTTGGCCCCATAGTAAAAGTTGTTTAGTATGATCTAAATATTGATGGGTTTCTTTCTTTGCTCTACGACTACATACATACTGTATTTGCAAATCATAGACACGTTAATCACGGTATACGTACTTAAGGCCCTGGTCTCATCGCGAGCTACTAAGCTATGAATTATCGGCTATAAACACGAACTAAAGATACGCACTCTGTAAATAAAAGAGACACGGCGATACTCGATCAGTTATCACCGATAAGTTCATAGCTTAGTAGCTTGCGGTGAGACCAGTGCCTATAGCTGTAAAAGCAATTCTGTCATATTGTCCTATTTCACGTCAGTTACGATCAGAGAACATCAGTGTGCTCGTAAAATGCCGTATGTCGTCTGGATCGCTGCCATGCGCAAGCGACGTGTATCGAAGCGTATCACTACCATTCAGGACTAATTATGATGATTGTCAGAACGGCTATGTGAAGTGCGGAGGGTTTAAAATGTTAACGATTATGATCCTTATGTATTGGAGTTACGGTTTGAACTATACAAGGACGCAAAGGTATCTGTAGCGTAGAGGCGTGCGTGTCAATAATCGTCACTATCGCTATACCTTTATACCAATCGTCAATAGGTACGTAATCTAAAAAAAAATGTAAATATACATTATGTGCTTGATTATGCATTATTCCATAATCAAGCACTTTTAGAACACAATCTTGGTTTTAAAACGATCAAAATTTTTAAGCCTTGAGTTCGAAATTCACATACATTTCTAATTAATATGATTGATATGTATATCGTCGTAAGTATTATCGTCGTATACACGATGTTACGCGAGCATTGCGAAAGATTTTAACTATGCATTCTAGACATCAAAATAAACAAAAAATATTATGAGACCTAATGTCAATTCCACCAAAAAAAGATATTTTTTTCTTTGTTTTTAGGCCGATTTGAATACTTTTTAACATTTCCAGTACTTTTTATCATAACAACAATTTGTTTAAATTATTTATTTCAATTGTTTTTTTTAGGTAGAGGTTATTTCGTCAAGTCTATTCGTATTTTTTGATTGTCAGGCAAAAGGTGTGGTAATATTAGAACACATTGTGGGAGCATTGTAATCCAAAAGAAGTTAAATGACGAGTTACGTCGAAAAAAATATTTTGAAAAAAGGTTGATTATCTCTGAAACCAAGCCGAATCCAGGAAATTTTATATAACATTAAAGACTCTAAATATGGTTAGGAATCCAGCATTAAAATCTTTCAGAATGCTGACGTTACACCGTGTATAAGTCGTCGTAATATGATATCGTCAAAATGTATCAGCGAACGCGAACAAGTTTACATTTTTTTAGATTCTTCTGACGAATGGTAATCTCGGATCTACAGCAATCAATTCATAGAAACGTCATCTTTCTTTCTCTATAAATACGGGTGTTTATTCCATAAAGTGAGCGTTGCGGATACGTGGTTGAGTACGTATAGCGGCGTAATATCCTCGTATACTCAGCCTCCGTAGCCTAGTTGGTAGTGACCCTGCCTACGAAGCTGGAGGTTCCGGGTTCGAATCCTGGCGAGGGCATTATTTGTGTATTTATTTATCACAAATATTTGTTCCTTGGTCATGGCTGTCTATGTATATAAGTATCTATATGTATCTATCGGGAACCCTAATGACAGCCGAGCTAAGAGGCCTAGCTACTTGTTACTCGTTACAGAATCTTGTATCTACGCATCTACGCAGTAGTAGAAAACGAATGGAGAGTTCTAAGCTTGCGTCCATGCATAGGATGCATACCCCATAGAAATAACTTCCTTCGTAAGAATCTAAACCCTTCACATAACAAGACAAGAGTGAATCGTTCTATGTCTAACACGGGAATGAATTGATGAACACTGCAGTTGTGACCTTTTATACTGTCAGGTCACCAGCCACCTGTTCATAGGTTGGTATCATCTACCTGCAAACCTGCATGGACCAAGCAAAGACCACTCCAAGCAAAACATTGCTTATCGTTTTCTAGATTTAGTAACTCATATCTCCGACACGGCCATACTGACAAGACAAGCGTCCTCGCTTGTATCTGAAACAAACACGTACATCAGTAATCTGTGTCACCACTCGGTTACTCCTGACCAAATTATCTGTCTACGTAAAATCAACTCAACTCAAGGAAAATAATTTCATTCTTTGCAACTGAATTTAGAATCACTTAAAGTCAATTCATTACCACCAATTTAAATGCAAGACCAGACAAGTACCACCTGGCTTTCATAGCCACCTTTTACGTAAAACATATGACGGCAAACTTTCGGAAGCAGGTCTCTCATTCGTGGCCTATTGGTTATCACATAACCACACTACGCGCATCCCCAAGGGATCGCCGAGTCAACCCTATGACTCTACGGTCTCTACAAGACCCGACCTCCGCCAGAGCTTATCGCGCACCGCGTACCCACGGACTACTCAAAGGTAGACACCGACTTCTAACGGGCTACGGCTACGATCAAGCCTCTGGTACGGTCGACCAACCGAACTGAGAACCTCATCCTTCATACCACAACAATCTTCATCTACTTCAATTGGTACTTGCCTTTCTAGCATTTTAATTAACAACAAAATGTTATCTGTATTCAATCATCATGAACTTCAATTTGTTAGACAATTTTGATAGTGCCACCAGCTCAGTTTTAGTTACCAGTAAAATCAAAATAAAGGAACCCAAGTCACGTTTATGTCCATCGTAAACTCACATTGTGACATAGTCACTTCATCCCGTTTAACAACAATAACTTTTTTTTTTGTGGCATTACCAAAATGATAAGTCAAAATGATCTCAATTAATGAATGATTCAAATGAGTCAACCTCTCGACTCAAACAAAAACGTAAATTACTCAACCAGGTTACACCATAACCACCAGATTTCATTTTTGTCCATCGGATTGTTAGGATCCAATAACCTATCAGAAGTTAGAACCATCTCCGCCGCGTAAGTGCTACTCCTCGCAAAGAGTATACTGCACATAAAAAGCAGTCCACGTGCACCTTTTACATGCTTCGGAACTTCCGATGCGATTATTAGATCACGCTCTCGGTCCATTGAAAGCTCACATGAGTGATGATTTGAATTCATTAAATTTAAAAATTATTTAGGTACTCGTTTAATCAACCCAGGGAATTAAAATCAACTTCATTAACATTCGAATAGACTAGTCAGTCTATGTACTTACTACTTTACTAGCCAGTAACAGACATAGTTCTACAATAGTCAAATGAAACACTTCAACAAACCAACAAATGGGTTACAGTACTCTAAAGTTGGTCTACCTCCATCCGGTAACCAAAACCACAGTTGCTTCCATCCAGCAACAACAAAATTGGTCTACCTCCATCCGGTAACCAAACCAAAAACACATCGACCGATTACACCATCAAACCAAATGCATGCCACCCACAATCGTGGCCGCACGGAGACGGAAAAATAGATCCGATTTTACACCTACGATTACGAATGATAAAATGGTGTATGCAGTCTGAGAAAAGGTAACCAAACTGAATGTAAAACCGTTTCATTCTACGATTGCAAACTAAATGACTAATTCCAATAATTATAATCCACAACTTTAATTAAACTAAAGTAGTCAAATTGAAACTATGGACAGCCCACATAATGAGAAATGACTATCACCACCATCATCATCATGACCACTAACATGATCATCACCATAACCACCATCATGATCATCACCACGATCACTACAATGATCACCATCTTGACCATCATCATGACCACCATCATGACCACCATCATGACCACCATCATGACCACCATCATGACCGTCATCATGACCACCATCATGACCATCATCATGACCATCATCATCACCCTTCAGAAATTATTATAACTGATCTCAATGCGTTTAATAAAACTTGTTTATTTTAAACTTGCGTAACTGTAACATTGATGTCTAATTTAGTTTCAATTTTGCATTTCTTCCTCCAATTTTTTTTTCAACTCTATAGAATCGAAAGGGAATAAACCCTCGATGGCTACAACATCATTAGTTTCACCAATTAGCTCAGACCTCAAATAGCCCAACAAAAATGTGAACTGCTCAGCGGATTAACAACGTGTCCACACCACGTGCTGCACCACGTGTTCACGGTAGGCAGTAGCGACACCTGCTACGCCACCGGGCATGACATCAACAACTCGCAGGCCGGCAGCTCGTTCTGACTCACCATGTTGAACTGTAATCATCAAATTGTACGATATCATTTTTATCACAAAAACAAAGTAAAGTCAAAGCCGACTGATTTCCTTTTTTTTTTCAAGTAGACTAGCAATAAGCAGTTTTGAACAGATGTTGAGATAATTGGAATGCTAGACCTAATCATAACACTAAGTACCTAAAGTTTGAGGTTAGACACTGACCTCATCTTATACTCGACATCAAAATAAGATTGTGCTTCACTTTACTATAATCAAATTAATCTCGCAAATAATAAAACGTATTAAAAACACAAAAACTTAACGTTACAAACAGAAATGTCAACCGTTAGTTCTTTAAACTACTGCTTCTAATTTTTCATTAAAACAATTGGAAAGAAACCTGTCCTTTAATTTCCGTTGCTCCAAAATAACCATAGAGTTGGCGTCTTCAATTCTTAATTTCTTGGACATAGGTATCGCAAGAAATTGCGCTCGTTTCATCGTCACAGCATATTCATCATGGATGAAACTGTAGACTACTATGACAGTAAGCTTGTTGATCTTGAAGTTGAACATCTGTAACGGTAATTTCACACGCATAGAAAACTTTTAACACAAGGCATGGATTGAAAATGTTTATCACTATCACAAATTAATTTTTGGTAGACTCGAAAACAAAACAAAACAAAGGGCTACCTGCCCATATTTTGGTACTGCTAGTATTTCACAACTAAGTAAGTAATAAGTATGGGTCATGATATACTTTGAAATCACTAGAATTACTGTTTTTATTTATTTTTTTCCAATAGGGTAGGATACCTACCCACACGTTTTCTTACAACAGTAATCACAAAAAAAGAACAAAGCAGTTTTCTAAATCACGACTCAAATCAAACTTAACTGCAAACATAGTGAACAATCATTACCTTACCAACTGTTGTCGATTTTAAACCTTACCGTTTACATGTGATGCAATACCAGTACTCACTGTTACGTGAGCCTTGATTCTTTATCCCACTTGCTGATATCGGGAACCCTAATGACAGCCGAGCTAAGAGGCCTAGCTACTTGTTACTCGTTACAGAATCTTGTATCTACGCATCTACGCAGTAGTAGAAAACGAATGGAGAGTTCTAAGCTTGCGTCCATGCATAGGATGCATACCCCATAGAAAGAACTTCCTTCGTAAGAATGTAAACCCTTCACATAACAAGACAAGAGTGAATCGTTCTATGTCTAACACGGGAATGAATTGATGAACACTGCAGTTGTGACCTTTTATACTGTCAGGTCACCAGCCACCTGTTCATAGGTTGGTATCATCTACCTGCAAACCTGCATGGACCAAGCAAAGACCACTCCAAGCAAAACATTGCTTATCGTTTTCTAGATTTAGTAACTCATATCTCCGACATATCTATCTATTATATATATATCTCTAGTATATATCGTCGCCTGGTACCTGCATCACAAGCCTTAAATAAGCTTACCGTGGGATTAGGTCGATTTGTGTAAGATGTCCCAAGATATTTATTTATTTATTAAAGTCCTGGCCTAGAAAGTGTTTGCGAATAAAACTATAATGCCCGCCTTCCACTGTGAGCGGAACGGACTCATTAATGGCTCCGTTTCACGTTCATGGCTGTGCTAGTATGCAGTTGACGGCTGTAAAGTCACACCAGCGGTGTAATTTAAACGGAGCTATTAATGAGTCCGTTCCGCTCACAGTAGAAGGCGGGCATTATCGCTAAAATAGAAAAAGAAAAGGACAAACAATTATCTAACAGATATATCTTATTCGGGGATTGTGTAAAAACAGGTTGAGCCAATATGCCATTCTGTTATCGTTTACGATAAGCGATAAGTCACATGACCATAATAATGTATGGAAATGGTCACGTGACTTTTCGTACGAAACTGTCATTCTCATACATTTATTACTTATCGCCAGTTCTCGATTATCGTATACGATTGCAGAATGGTATCTTGGCTAGGTTTTCATTCCATGTCCGTATATTTATGACATAATTTTAAATATTTCTATAATAATTAGACACCAGGACAAAAATTGCAATGCCGCAGGCACACAAGACATCGAAGGTATTTTTCGCAGTTAAAATAACGTATGAAAATCGTGAACGATTAAATAAGTAGGTATACATGACCCATTCAATTCATAGATGTAACTGTAAGGGTGCGATACCCCACATTACACAGCCATCTAGCAATCACACCTAATGCCCACATCACGTGACAGCTATATCTCCATCTCCCCTAGCTTCCTGCGTTACCATTGCAGAGAGCGGGCGAGGCGAGTTCTCAGGGTAGGTAACCATTGTTATTCAGCTATGCTATTCTCTTATTCACACATTCGACGCTGAGTTCGTCAATGAGCTCGACGTCGAGACAGCCATGTCTTAAATCCTAGCTGTTTTATTTGACATTAGGAATCATGTGATATTCACCTCTCATTCCTTAGTATAGTTCCGTCCTTTTAACTTGCGTAAGAACTCACAGTTGTACGGCTGGCCTTAATACTAATAAATAATAGTCATTTTAACAAAAAATGCAAAACTTATGGTTTAAGTTGGTGATAAGACTAAAATTGTGTTCTAAAAGTGCGTGATATACATACATCATGTGGACTATCAATAGAAAGGTCTTTGAAAATGATATATTTAAATGTTTGTTTTTTTTTTATGATAAATTGATAATGGTACCCTTCTTGTAAGTCCGACTCGCACTTGGCCGGTTTTTTGAAGTCGTTTGGAAAATAGACCCGCGCCGACAACTCTGTAAGCGTCGCTCGGCAAACGAAGTCAATCCGAGGGAACGCCCCGCTATTTCGGTATGTGGATGCACACAGGCGGTGCTTGAAATTTTAATAGTCACATTAACCCTGCCTCAATTGTGCACAGGAGACCGAGACCGTATGTGTAATTTTGTGCGCAGCTTGAGAAGAACGGCTGTGACAATGTGACATTGGGAAAAATCAGGCATGGAGTACGCCTCAGTTATCCTGAGGCATTTTTTTTATGTGACGAAGGTAGATATCTGAGGTCTCAGCCCACCTGACGGAAAGGAGGAACTGAGGCCCATGGAAATAGCGATCAGACAATCGCCTATGCGCTTCCTACCCTGAAGACTTAGGTGGATTGCATCTATCTATGGCAGTAATTACACCGGCTATGTTACCCCCAAACCGAAACATAGTGCAAACACTGCTATTTAGTGGCAGGTTAACGGGTATGACGGTGGTAGCAATCCGGGCGGACCCTGCACGAGGTCCTACCAGCAATTTTGATCATTTTGTGGCATATGAGCAGATAGATTGCTTAATGGTAAGCAATTACCGTCACACATGAACGCGATGATACCTTCGGTGACATAGTGAATGACGTACAGCTTACTTTTGTAAATATATAAGAGTAGGGTATAATATTACCAAGAAGTGATGAATACAAGAACAAGAATGTGACTGTGGTTTTATTGTGAATTTATTCTCAGCAAAAGTAATAGTTTAAAACATAAATTAATATCTTGGGACACCTGTGCGTCTAAAATATCAATGCGGTTAAACGGCCAAAAATATGCTTACAGGGTTTTATTTCCTTGACATGACGGTCATGTAAACATATATTTACCACCTAGAGTGTCCTAGACCGACCTTTGTATGATGTTGACTTTACCTGTACTGGCCTGCTCCCGCGAACACCGAAGTTCGCAAATTGCGGGGATTTTTCTCTGTCACTCAAATGACGCCTTCGTTAGAGTGACAGAGAGAAATCCCAGAAAACTAACTTCGGAATTCGCGATAGCCTGCGTGATAGACCTGGCTCCTATTTCACCACCTTGACAAGTGCTACAATTGTAAATTTACTTTTTCTTCAATCTGGGACGTCTATAGGCTACAGTTACCGCTTACCATCGGAAAGTCCGTACGTTTGTTTGCCACCAACTAAAATTTAGTGCAGGAACTTTGATAAATCAGCAGTAAATAACTACTTTTTGCGAAGCAAAATTACAATTGTCACAAAAAACACGACAATTGTAGCGAAATTCCGACATATGCCGAACCTCTAGTCAATATTTAATGAAAATTGTACTAAACCTTGCGACAATTGTCACGAGTTTCGAAAAATAAAAAGCAGTTTATTGACGATATAATAACGTTGGTAGTAATAATTTTATGTTGGTTGCAAACAAGCACATGGACCGTCCGATAGTAAGCGGTAGCCGTAGCCTACGGACGCCTATGACGTCAGTAAAAGTGATATTTTACAATTGTCAGACTTGTAATTATGGTGAAATAAGCCACTGAGCCACACATATTTTTGGCTGATGATGATGATGATGATGAAGCCACTGAGCGCCTAACCACGAACGAAGTATTGTCTCTCTCACGCACTTAGGAATTCGTACGTAAGTATGACAGCGACAATGCTTCGTTCTGGGTTGGCGGTAGGGCCTCTGATTCTGAAGTCCCAAATGTGTGGTAAGCATAAAATAGTACATTACGGCACAAGTGCGAAAGACATGAAACGCGAAACGAGTGGCGATGTTTTAAAACACGACCGATAGAGTTACGGATCAACACGAGTTACAGATTTTGTTTTTGCACGTGTCTCGTACGACGTCTTTTAGTGCAGATAGCCCTCCGAAGTTTTGGACCTGACGTAAAATGACACACTTCTCGCGCTAGATCCTAAAAAATACACCATCTGTACTAAAAACAATTTTTTAGAACAGATGGTGTACTTTTTAGGCTCTCGTGTCGATTTAAAACACTATCGGTCGTGTTTTAAAAATCGTCACTCGTTTCGAATTTCATGTTTTTCGCACTTGTGTCGTAATGTACTATTCTAATCCTATTAACTCCAAGTTTTCAAGTCCGGGTCTGAACCAAAGTCTAGCAGAAGTACTTCCTACCAACAGCCTACCATTCCTTCACGGATTCCGGACAGAATCGAATCGATAGACGCCGATTACCATACATAATTAATGTACTACAATTATGCCTTGCGCTGTCTATTCTCACCTAATTTGGTAGGACATTAGATTTCTATAGTTTGTGTAATTATGCATTGTTATAACATGAGCCGAGGCTTATTTGGGAGATCATGCTGTTATTATTGTTTCCAGTGTTTATAATTGTTGTCAGCCTCTGTAGCCTAGTTGGTAGTGAATTGCCTACGAAGCTGGAGGTTCCGGGTTCGAATCCCGGCGAGGGCATTCTTTGTGTGTTTATTTATCACAAATGTTTGTTCCTTGGGCGTGGACTCCCACGCCCAAGAGAAAATAGATACGTATAGATTAGGTACATACACTCGTATGTACCTAATCTATACGTATCTATTTATTATATATAACGTCGCCTGATACCCACATCACAAGCCCTTATTGAGCTTACCGTGGGACTAGGTCGATTTGTGTGAGATGTCCAAAGATATTTATTTTATTTATTTATTTTATTTATAATGAGGAACTTGCGAACCAAAGTAACCGAAATAGCTCTCCGAATCGCTAAACTGAAGTGGCAGTGGTATGTGCCCCATAGCGCGTAGAACCGATGGCCGTTGGGGCGGGCAGGTTCGTGAGTGGTGGCCACGTACCGGAAGGCGTAGCGTGGGTAGGCCCCCCACAAGGTGGACTGATGACCTGGTGAAGGTCGCAGGAGTCCGCTGGATGCGGGTGGCGCAGGACCGGTCATTGTGGCAATCTTTGGGGGGGGGGGGGGGGGGCTAAGTTCAGCAGTGGACGGCTTTCGGCTGATATGATGATGAGGAACTTGCAGATAAATGATAAATACCCACTACAAACGTGATTTATAAAGGCTGAGCCACATCGGATGCGTGTGCAGCACGTAACGCGCGCGTGTGGGTGGCGTGCGCGTTCAAGGGTAGATAATATCATAGTAGATGGCACACCAAGTCAAGTCTCGCGTACGTCCACGTCACGCAAGCGGTGTGAAATCAAATATGACGGTTTCTACGCTACAACGTGTTCGCCACGCACACGAGTACATGCTGCATACAGTGTGACTCTGCCTTTATATTGAATACATAAGGTGAATATTAACACGTTCGCCTCCGGTACTGTTTCACTAAGTGCTAATACTATGCCGATTGAAGTTCTCGGATAGAACTCCTATACCATTGACACGCATGTGTGACTGAACAGATTGTACTCTTATGCCAGTGACACAGCACTTGTGTCATAAACGTTCGTATTTCTATGGCACTGGCATAGGAAGAAGAACTTGATTTATGCTAGTGGCATAAGAATAAGGTTACTCTGATCAACGTATGTGTGTCACTGGCATAGGAAATATAGGAATCAGATTTTGTTGGTCACACACGCTGTGTCACCGGCGTCGAACGTGTTAATAACTAAACGTAGGTACTAGTGATGATGACTTTCTGGTGACATTTATTGGGCAAATGGGCACTATGGTGTCAAGTTTAGATTAGTATGATTTCTTGAATAACATTTTATTACAATCCAACTTACAAAATATTACCAATCATTGAAGGTAATCAGCGTATTATCTGGAGTAAATACCTGCAACAAAAATCACCGGTCGGTAAGTCGTAATATTCGTTACTTTTGATAGGTTATTATTAGAGTACCTATACCTAAATCATAATAATGAAAATAAGTAAATATACGAACATTGATTAAATCTTATAGACGTTACCTAAGGACAATGCCCAATTCATTAAAAACTCTATACGATTTTCGCAGATTAAATCAGCGTTTTTGTTTCGTGTTCTTCAAAAAGTACCGCCTAGTGGAAAATTGTTCTTGATATTTTTATAAATTACAAACCAAATTAAATTAACCGTTGATGAAGCAAACGAAAATACAAAGCAAAAGCTCACGGTGACGCGATTTCTTTTACACTCTTAAAGTGTTAATATTTTGAACCTTACTCCCTTCTAATAAAGTACTATAAATATGAAAATCTGACATCGACCGCGTTGGGATTTAGAGGGTGCAAAACGCTAATATTATCACCATAAACTTTACTTCCTAACTCAAATCTTAGGGAATACACTTTTGAGCAAATAGAATCAAACAAGAACCTTGTACAAACAGCAACACTCTACTATACATCTGTGGACTTCATTGTAATAGCCATAAGGTCTACCAATGTATAGCTAAATATGTTGGTAATGGTAGTCTGTCTGTATATAGTTTTAGTTTAAAGCATAGGTAAATAAAAGTTTGCATTGAATAAGAAATGAAACGGCAATGTAATATGTAGTAAATATGTACATGTACAAAGCCTTACGAAAGTTCTGAAGCGAACGGAATGAGTTCCTAAATTAATGCCTTCATATATTATACATGTATGTAGGCGCATCATTATTAATTATTGTATATTATGTAACCACAGGTGACCCAAGAGCTGGCAGCTACCTTGCTGAACAGATAATCCTCGCAATTCAGCGGGGTAATGCTGCCAGCATCATTGGTACCATGCCGCGGCGGCCGTTTTTAGATTTGATTTAGTTTAGTCGTATATTTTAATTTATAATGTAGTTTTATAAAATTATAGTTTTAATCTTGTATATTTTGTCGAATAAATTTTATTACTTGATACTACTACACAAGACATTACGAATTTACGAATTACCATCACCATCAGCATCACCAAATGTAGGTAAGTATACTATAATCCAAAATACATAAGCAATGTACACAAAATTAACAATTAAAATGTACTTATTCCGTCAACCGCAGTTGATTAGGAAAAAACGGTTCATTAGGAAAAAATAAATGCTTAAAACTGACAGTAAGTAATATGGTCGCGTTATCATGAAGCACCTGATCCACAGATTAGGTTACGACAAATATGAGATTTGCAACTATTTTTTTATTCCTTTAAAGGCAAACGAACACATGGAATACCTGATACTGATCACGACACTTCAAATTCTAAAAGATCTTTGACATATTCATTTTAGTGAGAGTAGTAGAACAAAAATCGGTAAATTTATGTGAGATGATGAAAATTATGAGAGACTTTTTATGGTAGCAAATAACCAAAAGCTCTTTTGGTGTCCTACCGCGAAAAACGAAATTCGTAAATTTCGAGGATCTGTCTCTCTTACTCTAATGACGCCTTCGTTTGAGTGACGGAGACAATTCCTCGAAATTTACGAATTTCTTTTTTCGCGGTAGTAGACCTGGTGGTAAGTAGCTAGCATACATACGCTTGCAAGTTGCAGCATTGGAGGTGTCCATTAGCTACGTAGGTACTATTATGTCGGACATGTCGGTGAAACTGTAAATACGTCGTATGTTTTGTTTCCAATAGATATACAAAATTATCAAGATTTTTCATTAATGTCTTAAAATTTCCACTAGTCCTAAAGTATGGGTTCTAGATTTGGTAATATTCTGGTCAGAGTTGGAGAAACATTATATTATTAAACATGCCATACATGAGCCTCTTGAAAAAAACCGCGACAGCTTTTATATAACACAAAGCTACATAGACTATGGAAAATTCGTTTACGTGAGTGGCGTTTCTATTCTGGTGTCATTTAATCTGTGCCTAAACTGCTTTAAAATTTAAACCTTATTTACATTCACCCTAGAGCCTTGTCCATTTTACACGCATCACATGGCCCTTGGGGTAAAATTGAATTAAATATAAATTGTAGCGTGTATGTCGTCAAACTGGGGTTAACACGTACCGTGCTAATGTCACGCTTTGGCAATATTTACACTGAGAAATACTGAAGGTGCATGCAGACCAAAAGAGCATGCGCTGTTCTATCCCCCTACTCTACGAAATGCTCTTTTGGTCTGCATGCACCTTTACATTTAACCAAAGTACTTCGCTTAGTAGCTGGGCATTTTTTTAGGGACACTCAATTAATGTGAATTAAAAATCGTTAATTGCACTCATGTTTGTAAGGATAATTACGTACGATATCTTTTGCCCGTGCTTCGAGCTTTCTTTTCATATATAAAAAAATATTATTATAAAAATTAAGTTTAGGTAACGTGAACATATATACATACATGGTTCTGACAACTCACAAATCTAAATGAAACATTAAACGACAAACCCAATGCCCTAAATTCGACTACAAAAATATCGAAAAAAGAAGGACTACTATTGCCCCAAAAACATCTTTAACTGTCTCCGACATAAAGTTATATTTAACCGCCCCTCTACGATTGTTAAAATAGAACGGCCGAGACCCATTTGAAACCCAATAACTACAGGGGGTTGGTTTAACCTATATTTCAATTTTATTTTAAGGGTAACGGCACTAGACAGGGGTGGATTCACAGACATATTTGAATACTTGATGTACCGCTATGTACGCTATGGGAGTATAATTTAAAATACTCGGTACGAGGTCCCCGCATGATTTCGTAAATAAGTCATCTAAGTACCTAATTAATTACCTATTCAAACTTTTAAGTCTGCTATGATAAAAAGTCTGTATTTTTATAGTATTGTCTGCATGGGTTTTACTGTGAAGAAGGCATTAATTTAAATACAAATTTGTCGTCGACTTACACTCGGGTAACTCGGGTTAGGCCACTTAAGCACGAAGTATTTTTAAAATGTATGCACTAACCAGTTTACCCCGCATTTGCTATCTGTAGATCGAAGTGAATCCTAGCTTCGTGCCTACATTATCTCAAAATTTGCCAAATCAAATTGGGAATTTATCTCATTGACATAGAGATCAAAAATTGATATTATATCCTTTGGGTAGGACACTTGAAGGCAAGGAGGCTAGCTAGACCTAGATGAAGAAATTTTTTTATGATATTTTGCGGATTTTTATATTTTTTTACGTCATGAATTGGCAACGTATCTAATAAATCTAATAATGCACTTTTTTCAACTCACTTTTAGTGTATTTTAGGACAGAAATTATTATTCTACGCAATTGCGAGGGGGCTAAGAACGCACGATTTTTTAATTTACCAAGTAATGGGTTAAATCTTGTATCTCTTAATTTTATTTGTTTTTTACAGAGCATATCAACATCTGGATTTCATTGAATTGCTAAAGGGATCTTTCGTGACCTATTTACATAATTATGGCTGTGTCTGGTTTCCTTAAATTGTTAGCGTTTTTATTTTATGTCAACGACTTCTGTCCGTTGAAAGCCGTCGAAGACAGACACGCGTTAACAATGATTTTGCCGGCTGGTTCAGTTTGAAACAAAAGCATTTGAGTTTAAATACGTAAGGTGTCTAGGTACGTGGGTAAAAATTCTTTTCATTGCCTTACATATTTTGTGTCCCTACAAAATGTGACGGATTTGTGATTTTTGTATGAGATGATGTTTTGTTTTCAATTTCTCATGTATAGTTTAAAATCTAGCGTGAAAAAGAAATACAACTGCACCGCATTTTTTTCATATAGGTACTGAGTCGAAACAACAACTAAAAACGTGACAGAATCGTACGGAACAAGATAACGAAAACCTACCTACTGTCAAAACAACTTATCAGTAGAAAAAACAGCAAATTAAAAGAAAGGCTATAGGCAATTTAAATTTTGCGATGTATTTTTACTGCCAAGTCGGTTTGGCCGATTATCGTTCTCACAAATTACCTTACAATTTTTGACCAATATATCCTATTGGATATCATAATAGACATAATAATCTACCGTTTAATTATTTGCTCGTTATACAATGTCATCGTGTACATCTTGTTTGTGTAAAGTCACTGAAGTTCCTAATTTGTTCTGAAAATTCTGACATATGGTCACCCTACTCGCAGCGAGAAATCCATTGTGAAAGATAACAATTATAAATCTCCCACTCCGCATGATTAGCATACATTTCCATACGTAAATCTCCCTCAAAAACATCTACTCATGCCTCGTCTTATGCCAACGACATAAGAATCAATATTGTGTAGATATTTTTGGAGTAGGTTGAACATGGGTTTCACGACAAGATTAAATGTTCAAAGTAAATGTATGTCGTTTTTTAGCTTTTAGTGGAATATGCAAACCGATTAAATTTAATGGAGTGGTGGTCGCTGGAGGTTCTTTGAAAGTATTAATTTTTATGAGACACGATTTTATGTAAGCGTGATGAGGCGGTGGGAGAAAATAAAAACGAGAGAAATATAGCGGTGTTGCCAGTAATAGGACTTAAATGAAAACTAAGCCCTATAACCAATCAGTAGCCAAATGCGAACGGTTAATTTTAGTATTTTAAATAAATCATAAAAATATTTCACGAATCAACACTTGTCTCGTTTTCGTAACTCATATATTAACAAAAAACGGGACTTAATCGCAAAAACTTTAAATATTGTCCTGACGTTTCGGGCATGACGTTGCACCCGTGGTTGCAGGCCGACTATGTATTCACATAAGTTTTTTTGTGCATTTAACACAATTTTACGGGATTAAGTCCCATTGGTCTTTAAAGTATTAATAAATAGAGACAATTCTTTCATAATATTGAACCAAACAACTACATGCGGACGTACAGTCGACCAATTGGAACCTTATGCCTCTCTAAAACTATGTCCAAGTGACGCTATAAAGCAAATTGTAAGAAATCTCTTACCAGTTGTCACTGTGACATGGTTCTATAGAGGACTATCTCTCTCTTTATAACTGCCAACGCCACGCCAATGCGTTAGGGTTAACATTTTACTTCTTTGATCATTATTTTCTTGTAAAAGCAAAACGAGGTACAGTCGACGTCAAAAATATAATTACTGTTTATGCGCCAAAAATATATTTATACGACCTTAATGTCAAGGCAACAAAGTCGTGTAAATATATTTTTGGCACCTGAACCGTAACGATATCTTTGACGTCGACTGTACATAGGCAGCAAAGTCGGTCCTTTTATTAATTAAAATCATTAAAAGGATTAAATAAATTTCTAATATAATTAAGGGATGATGAAAATTTCAGTATTAATGTAATTATCTTTCGCTAATGAAGTTGAAAATCTGGAAAATTAATCCCCAGGTTATTTGTATCTACTTCGCTTCATTCTAATAACTTAATTTCTGTGGAAATTATACAGGACCGCTCAACTAAATCGTTCCGTAAGCAATTATGTAAAGTGAATCTGATTTATTATCTATTTTGCACAGCGGTGGCAAACAAGCTCCCGATCCGATATTCTGGATTGACCGTACAGTCCAGTTCGGTACAGTCTAGTGTGAGATATCTTTACAAACGGAAGTCTATTTTTAACCTCTTTCATTAAAAAGGAACTTCCGCTTGTGTTCCAAGCTTACACGACGAAACGAGAATCTACCGCGTAAAAAACGCTAAAAGTGTCGCACGCTAAATCGTTTCTGAAGCGCCGTCAGCTGTTGGGACTAGATTGGGTGTGAAACGAAGTCGGTGACAGGCCACTCATCCGTGAACTATGAAAACCGACTAATTAAAGAACCTATACCTAGGTAGGTCACACAATGTCGTAACAGATGTGATTACCATAGAAAAAATCAACTGCGAAAGACTCTGGTTGTCATGGGAACCCAGGTACGTAAAACGGTTATGGCAGCCGGAAAAACAAGAGTTCACTCGGTGGTCAAAAGTTCACAGCTTTTATAAATCTTACGATTTTATTGCACAGACCGGGGAACCTAGTTGTACCGTCGATTATTTTAGTCAATTCAAATTACTGAAGGAAAAACCACCTTACTTTTAACAGAATAAAGTGTGAATTGGCCCTGATTTTTTTAAGCACTGGACATGTTTTTTCCGTGGACCCTTCAAATTGTCATCTGAATCGCTGACAGTTTTTCAGGCAGAAGGCTGTTGCCTCCCTGTTACACACACGTAAGAATTAACCAGTGCGACAGAGTCGACACGTTGATCGTAATAGGCGCTCAGATTGGGTGTGAAGCCACGGAACGGCTGGTGACAAGCCACTCGGCCGTGAACTATGAGAACCGACTAATTTTAGCACGTAATAACTATTAACAGACTTAAAAACGTTACATCATATTTGATACATATCACTACATAGTATAAAATAAAGTCAGTTTTTCTGTCCCTATGTCCCTTTGTACGCTTAAATCTTTAAAACTACGCAACGAATTTTGATGAGATTTTTTTTAAAAGGTAGAGGGTAATTCAAGAGGAAGGTTTTTATGTAGGAATAGTACCCGTGCGAAGCCGGGCGGGTCGCTAGTAAGATGTAATTTTTTAAATGTTATTTAGATGGAATTTTAAATTACTAGCAACGGTTCTGTAAATTCCCGTGTTTTATATACAGGTGATTATTTTAGTCACCGTTCAAATTTAAGAGGGTAAATTCTGAAGTCATATTGACGATCTTTTACTATGAGACCAACATCCGATTTGATCAACATGACCTTAGAAATAACCTCTTAAAGTTTGACCAGTGAATAAAAAATCATCATGTATATAAAACAGGGGGATTTATAGAAGCGTTGCTAATAATTTGGATGTCTATCTAAATAATATGAAAAAAAATACGACTATACGTGGTAAACTTGATTGGTAATATAAGATTATCATTATGAGTTTACGACATAAGACATACGTTTTTGCAGAACAAATACTTTTTTTACGAAATATTGCACGAAAGCTGACACACATAGGTTCGAACCCCACCTCAGCATGCCTAGCCAAATTGCTATTCTGCAATCGTATACGATAAGCGAATCTGTCATTCTCATACTTACATTTATTAATTATCGCTTATCGTAGGTATACGATTGAAGAATGGCAACTTGGCTAGGCTGACATTTGGTGAACTAGGTCTTTTTTATATTTTTTTCTGTACAAGACATCTAATATTTATTCCATAAGGATGTTTTATTAGTTTATTACCTACATCCGCAACTCAACAGTAAAACTATGTAAAGTAAGGTTCACGGTCACACTGCCTCAGAATCCAACAGCTGCGAGGCACTTGAACGCTTAAGAGAGCTATTATGACTAATAGTTTAAGTGTTCATCGATTTTCGTTAATTGAAAAAGAAGCTACATTCCTACTTATAACATATAATTATTATTCGTATCTAGTCGTTAATTTAAGAGTAGTTTAACCAAAACGTTGCCACTCTGTAACTTGGCATAAGCGCGCTAATTCATTTTAATTAATACGTTTAGTGAAAAATAAAAGACAAGTACATAAAAAACCGGCTAAGAGCATGTCGGGCCAGGCTCAGTATAGGGTTCCGTAGTTATTAGAAAACGGCTGGGCCGATTAGTTGTAACATATGACCATTTGGCGACGACACAGCACAAACGACACAACGTTACGCCTTCACAATCCGCTATATGTTTGATAATATTATGGCCCGGCCACGACATTGGTCTAAGGCGACCGGCTTAGCGGAAAACCATACGTGCGAGAGGGAATTCCCATATCGGCAACCCGCTCTAACTCATGGATTCGCTCAACGCTGGTCGCCTTAGACCAATGTCTTGGCCGGGACTAGACCAATATCTTGGCCGGACATACTTCGAAATAGTAACCTAGCAACTACACACACAAAATATTAATTGAATTAATTAAAATTCAACACATAGATAGCGGTGTTTGCATGCGATTTGACACACACATAAAATTTCACATACCTACATTTTTGAGCTTGAGCCAACTCCAAGTAATCTCGATTAGCCGATAATTTATCGAACGTTAAATTACACGAATCGGTTAACGCGGCCTAATTGTCGACGGGGTCCGACTTCGTACGTAATTTGTCCTGGCTAGTGATGTGGTGAAATCGTACAACATTACATTACTGGAATAACATAATAATATTGTTGTTGTTTTTCTGGCCATTTTTTTTCCTCAACTCGACATCAAACGTGCCTATTTCGCGTGGTTCCAATCCAACGCTGGTGCAGTACCTATTTGTTGGGAACTTCACATACACCCTTGAATTTCTTCGCATCAGGTGTATGCTGGTTCACAATGTTTTCCTTCTAACATCAATCTAATGAAACAGTTAAACTTACGTGTGTTTAGTCACTACGCGCGACATGTTTCGGAGGGCCTAGGTCTCCTTTATCAGGCCCGCGTTCACGCCAAGCGACTCGCGACTCGTATAAGGGACTTTATTGACGATGGCGCTTACGTCGCTGGAGCCAAGCGACATCGCATTTGTATTTGCGAGCCGTTGATATCGACATAAGCGCCGTTGACAATAAAGTCCCTTTTGATAAATAACGCTACAAGTAAAGATGCTCCTAATCGTCGGATATTGTCGTTGTGCCTGTAAAACCCGATAGGTGATGGATTTTAATTAATTCAATTAATACCCTTTGTGTATAGTTGCTAGGTAGGTTACTATTTCAAAGTCATAAATCAATCACATAGCGGATTTTATAGGCGCAGCGACGATATCACTACTATTATGTATAAGTAATACTAATTCAAAACTCAGACGTGCTACTTATTAAGTTATTATTTATTTTACTGTCCCCGGATGATTGAAGGAAAATTGTCTAGTGGATTGGTACCTATGTCAAATATTAAGCAATCTATACAGGGTGTTTTTTATATCATTAGCCATATTACAATATGTGTTGGGTAAAGGCGTAAAAAAATATTTGGTAAAACAAAAATAATCCATTTTTCATTATCCTTTTTGTTATAGATTTTTTTTAAAATCCCATTATCTAACGAATGTTTGGTCACTATGATCACTTGCTTACTTTGCGTACTGCCCCACCTAGTATGCGCTCATAACTGCCAAATCAGATTGGAAAGGGTGTTTGAGTTTGCAACTTTAATTAACCCGCATAAGGTAACTAATTCAATACGTAACAAGTTTCCTACGCGTGGTGGGGAATGGAGGTGGAGCTTAACTTGCAGGTAAAACCCACGAGACAGCATTATCAGTCTATCGCATACAGTACTAATAATGAGGGTATTTTGAGTTGCGCGCCGATCTGAGGGTAGTTTGACTCGAGCGTGTTCACGCAAGCGCACTCCTTCTTTGTTTACAGAGTGCTGTACAAATGGCACATGGCATCTTGCGATCAGCCGAGCCAGCATAATTTGACCTCAAGAACGGAGTAACTTAAATGTTCCGTCACACAAACGCGTACTGGTTTACCTCAGATATCGATTCTAATGCACTCTCTAAGCAAATTGAATTGTTGATGACAACGAGCAGGTACAGGTAGGTATGCGCTTGGGCAGTTTTAATCAAATAACAATCGTGTGTGCATGTAGTTAGGACATTTTATTCATTGTTTAGTGCCGATGGTGGGGTGAGTGACGTCGGCTGATCGGGGCTTGTGATGAACTCCTGATTGGCTAAGACTTGACTACTCAAACCTGCTTCCCTTTTGTCTGCCATCGAATCGCACGGATTGAAACAAACTTGCCTAGTGACCACAAATTATGTTTTTGCCGGATAAAAAACGGGAAAAAAAACTAAAAAAAAGTGTCACCTTTTTTTTCAAAAATGTTGTGTACTGGTGATCGCGAATGACATATCCAAATTTGGCTAACGACATAACAAACACCCTGTATAAAAGACCGAATTTCTTGCTTCATTATATTGTTCAAATATTGTGCTATATTTTTTTATTTATGAATATAAAATATCTCCGAAATACATATAAGTTGTAATATGCAAATGAAAACCTACAGGCTAAAAATGTAAATGGAAGTTCGACAAGAGCTTTTTTAAAACCATTTAAATAAAAACCAATTTGCTATAGCCTAACAACCGGTATTCGAACGACGCTGATAAGAATATTTTCGAACATTCCCAGGAATATTCTTGAACATTCCCAGGAATATTCTCTCACCACATGTAGCACATCACTAGCACATAGTCGAAGGGGTCAGATTCCGAAGTCGACTCGAACTCGACCCGCAAACCCTTTTAGAGTAAGACCAAGTTTCAATACACTCTTTTACACTTAGTTCAACTTTTTATTCGAAGCCACTTTTGTGTTACGCTTTTTCTTCTGGTCTGACAGTGAATAAGGTCTCCATTTTGTTTTACATTGTTTTTAGGGTTCTGTAGTAAACTAAGAACCCTTATAGTTTCGTCCGTCTAGCTCATAGCGTCTAGCTCAGTAGCCGTTAGTGCGCAATATCTGCAATTTGGTACATCTGTAAAAAAATCTACCACTTTGTTAGCGTGATTAATTATGTATATTTTAGTACAGATGGTGCCTTTTTTAGGCTCTAGTGCGAGAAGTGGCTCATTTTACGTGAGGCCCAAAACTTCGGAGGGCCCTAAAAAATGTCGTACGAGACACGTGCAAAAAGGAAATTAGTAACTCGTGTCGATTTAAAACACTCCTTTCGGTCGTGTTTTAAAACATCGCCACTCGTTTCGGATTTCCTGTTTTTCGCACTTGTGTTGTAATGTACTATTTTAAAGGCAAATCGGTTATCTGTCACATACTCGTCCAATGGGCATGATGACTGGCAAGTCAAATCAGCATCTTTTTTCGAACTGTCAAAACGATCCCCACTATGGAATAGTATGGAATTTTATATGAAATACTCAAAAGTGACGTCACGTTTGAGTACTGCCAAATGACCTACTCTTTTAAGTTCTTTTCAATTTATTAAATAGAAGTCCTGTACAAAAATTACTGCAATCTACATCTTAGTAATAATTTCTTTGTGTATTATGTCGTGCATAATGTTAAATAATTTATTTTAACTACAGTCATCATCCCTATTATGTCAAAATGTGTCTGTCTCGAAACAGTAGGAAACAACGCTTATAATCCTAATCGTGTGACTAAGTCGATTTGTCTAAGATTCTATTCTAAACTCAGATCAAATGTAGCAATTTGAAACACAAATCGAATACTTATAAGTATCTAGACATAATTGAGTAAACACAGACACACTAACCCAACGTAAATAAAATTAAACACAACAATAAAACGTAGCCTCCAGACACACGAAACGTGTTTACAGGCTTATACCTACCAGAAACTTGAAATACTTCAGTGTTGCACCTTATTCCGTTGTAATAAAGTATATAGTATCCATATTTATTTCAAGTGCGCGTTTATTGGTTTGGTCAGACACCGCGCCCAACATTACGGATGCGTTCCGGCGCGTTCACCTGCGATCGAGGTGAAGGTCGCGTGAACCAAACGCAATCGCGACGAAACGAGACGCAAATTGCCGAGTGTGTGGATGCCCGTTTTCGAGACGCGATTTAAAACTGGGCGTAGTTTAGGGAAAAGGATTCAACCCACAAAAATGTGTCAGAAAACTTCAACCTTCTGTCAAAAACAAAAGTCATTGTTTTCAATGACAATTTTTTGAGGTTGGATCCTTTTCGCTAAACTACGTCCAACTAAAGCCTGAAAAACCTCATTTCAGTATTAACGCGTCAAATAAAAAAAAAATGTGGACAGACTACGATACGACCTTTTTTTTTTAATTTTCAGCCTTACTGACAAGTTGGTTGGCTATTGTTATACTAAATTTATAAATTCAACTAAAAATCGGCAAATTAGTTTGGCCAGAATTTGTCTTTAGTGCATAGTCTGAAAAAACCATATTGGCTTTTTCTTATACTAACATTGCCACCCCAAAAAGAAGGATGGATATACTTTTTCTGACTGCTACTAAACAGTGCTAACTAACAAACTGGTTTTCCCAACTGTCTTTTTATCACGAAAGAGGCGCGAAATTATACATATTGAATGGGCAGTCAACTACCGAGAGCAGATTATCAACCTAATCCGAAGTCTCGTAGAATAAACCTTAAATATATTGTAGTTTTGCCAGTAACAAATAAAAATAAACATATTTATTAAACAAACATGTATCCTAAAAAATTACATTGTATTTCCATGGTACAAAATGTAACCATGGATACAAAAATTAGAAGGAATTAATGATAATAATGATTTAACTATTTCATGTCCTCCATCGTTGTACATCGTACAGATAAAATGGTTTGCTAGGCTTTCAATAAATTAGTAAAACATAATTAAACGCAATTTACGAATAAATTGTGACAGGCCACATTTGGGAACAAATTAAAAAGAAAATAAATTCGAATTCCGAGTGTTTTCCGCTGGTAAAATGTTTATTTACAATTAACGATCTCTCACTAGGTGGCGACATGTTTTAAAATTAATGTTAATATATTTATGAGCATGTTCTTCACGTGCTTAGTGTGATAAAGCCAAACTATTTATACGAATGAACAATAGACTAATATAATACTTCCAGACGTTCTGTCGCTAAGCTAAAACTGTGCTTTAAAGTTCACAAGACCATGTGCACTTTCGTCTTTACACGATATCCACACATTATCAATTGTCATAAACTAAACTCTAAAGCGTATGTACACTTTATTTT
Organism: Thaumatotibia leucotreta; assembly: GCA_025490895.1. NCBI lineage: Eukaryota > Metazoa > Arthropoda > Insecta > Lepidoptera > Tortricidae > Thaumatotibia > Thaumatotibia leucotreta. The sequence continues at coordinate 42,289 of JALPQI010004085.1, read as the reverse complement.
TATATAAGCCCAGAATGCGTTTAATGTCCAATGTACGTAATTGAAATTGAATAACTGCTAAATCTATGTGTTATTTAATCAACTTTAGTCTGTCACACCAACTTAGTTAGTAACTGTAGGAACAAATTAAAATCAAAATCAATAACATTAGGGTAAGAAAGAGACGGTATGATTCTCTTTATATGTGCCTCAAGTGAGCAAAACTCTAGACAAACTATATTTACCAATAGATTATCCTAAATTAAAAAAAAAAACATTTAATAGTGCTAGATTGTAAATATTTCTTTGAACTGATTGTTTATATCGTTCGCAATGTCTAAAAAAAGTGGGTAACTGGGTATACCTGTCAGTGCCAGTCGGAACAAAACAAAATCATTCGAACCGGCGGCCATTGCAAGAACATAACTTGTATGTTGTGTCATTATCATCATCGTCATATCAGCCGAAAGACGTCCACTGCTGAACAAAGGCCTCTCTCAAAGATTTCCACAGTGACCGGTCCTACGCCACGTGCATCCAGCGGACTCCTGGGAGATGGATTCTTCGCGTAGGTATAATGCACGTTTAAGAATTTTGGATATCCTGATGTTTTGAACTCTATCCAGGATTCGATATCACGGGTGAAATGATCGCGAAAAGCTTGGAAAGATGAACATAGGCCTGTCACAAAGATTTCCACAGCGACCGGTCCTGCGCCACCCGCATCCACCAGCGATATGTTGTATAGCGATATGTAATCCGTAATATTCTATACATCCATGGAACGAACATCGAAATTACGTAATCTTGGAATAAAACACATTTGAATGAATTAGGTAAGAATTCTCAATATTCCAATCACATCGTTTTGACCGGTTTTGGTCCCGACAAACATCTTTCTTTAATCTGAAAGAGGAAGATCGTAACTACCAACAATGTTTAATGTGATACTGCATTTTTTACTCTATTGCCCAAGAATGTGGACTTTAGGCACAGGTTTTCCCCGCAGTCGGTCTCCTTTGACATTAAGCAATAAAAACATAGAAAGTTTATGGTTTATCAGCCGGTATTGTACAACATATATCAATAATGTTAGCCAAGCCCTTTTCATAAGTATAGTCAACCAAAAACGTAGTTTACCACTTTTCGCCTTTATTACCACTAAATAGAGTCGAAAAGTGGTAAGCCACATTTTTTGTCGACTGTACCTACTATGTAATTTATGCTGTGGTGGAGAAACGTTGAGCTTTACAATGTAACATATTGCATAATACTATTACTTGGCCACTTAGGACTTATAGATGAGGAAAATAATAAACTTTCAACACTTTGTAGGTTGTAGAAATAAAGGCAAAGCCACACTCAATGCGTGTGCAGAACGCGTGCTTGCGCGTTGTATCGTATGTAAATGTCTTATTAGATGGCATACCGCTTGCGTGGCGTGCACGTGCGCGTGACCAATGTGCCATCTACACGCGCACGTACTGCGTACGCAACCAGTGTCCCTTGGCGATTAGGATTCCTACTGTTCTGAGTGTCAATGTATAAGTATAGTAAGTAGTTATAGTTCATCTCCAGAATCTTCATAGAAAAAACATTATAAATAAATAATAAATGTCATGGGACATCTTACACAAATCGACCTAGTCCCACGGTAAGCTTAATTAAGGCTTGTGATGTGGGTACCAGACGACGATATATATAATAGATAGATACATAATGATACTTAAATACATAGACAGCCATGACCAAGGAACAAATATTTGTGATAAATAAATACACAAATAATGTCCTCGCCGGGATTCGGACCCGGAACCTCCAGCTTCGTAGGCAGGGTCACTACCAACTAGGCAACGGAGGCTGAGAAAAAGAGAAAAAAGTGAAAAAACATTAAATACAAGCACCAAAATACACAGAGAAAATAAACGTGAAATAATAGATAAACCGTAGCTCTTTCGCAGCGGGAAATAGATGTTGCTTAATTGTTGTTATTTAATCTTTATTTCCGTCAACACGCCATTAAACAGAGGCGATAAGGATCGCGAAATCCACCCCAATTAGACTTACCCTAAATCGACCCCGGCATTCCGCTCTATCCATAAAACGCGTTTGTAGTTTGTTTAGCTTTTTGTAGGTGATTTCTTTTTTATGACTACATTACTAATATACACTCGCGGTCAATAGATACGGATCAGGTGGAGTTTTTCATAGAAAATACTGGAAACATGCTGATTATTAATATTTAAAATAGTACATTATGACACAAGTGCGAAAAACATGAAATTAGAATCGAGTGGCGATGTTTTAAAACACGACCGAAGGGAGTGTTTTAAATCGACACGAGTTACGAATTTCCTTTTTGCACGTGTCTCGTACGACGTTTTTTAGTACAGATGGCCCTCCGAAGTTTTGGACCTGACGTAAAATGAGCCACTTCTCGCATTAGAGCCTAAAAAAGGCACCATCTGTACTAAAATAAATATTTATAATACAAGTGGAACCGTTTTTAACATCAGATTGTATTGGAATTTCCCTGAAGTTTTCACCCGATCCGAAAAACACTTTATCGTCAGGTGACTCCGTAGATATAAAAATAGCAACTCATAATTTAAAAACTCGTATTACCATAAATTTTAGACGGTTTTCTTAAACGGTCTACATTTTTGTCTATACAAATCGACCTAACGACAATTTTAAATTCCAATACAACCTGATTTAAAAATAGATTTTACCTACACTATAAATATTTTGAAAACTCCATGTTTGCATTATTTCCTATGAAAAATAAACCACCTGACCCGTATTCATCATTAATTTTCAACACTGCTCTTGAAAGTCATACTGCATGTGCAGCACGTATACATCCGTATGTGCGTATTGTGCACGTGTGCGTTGTAGCTTATATACGCTTGCGTGGCGTGCACGTGCGCGTGAAACACCAAAAATCGGTGTGCATATGACATTTTCATAAAATAAACCAACCACCACGTGCCACCACCATAAAATAAACCGGCCATTAGATATTTATGCTAAGCACTAAACGCAATGTTGTAAGAAATGCCTTGTTAGTCCTGTTAAGGTGCTTTTAGACCAAACGAGCATTCGCTCATTCTATCCCCCACTCTACGAAATCAACGAATTTTGACGAATCACGTTTTGTGTAACGAACGAATTTCGTAGTTAGGGATAGAATGAGCGAATGCTCGTTTAGTCTAAACGCACTTTTAGCTATATGAAGAAATAAACCGTGCGGCATTTCTGATTGCTTTATGATTAATAGAGCTAAAACTATACCATTTTTTTAACTTTGAATCTCCTTCCGCCTTTCCGAGCCCGAACAAAGGTACCAATTAAGCTCTATAATCGCTAGCACCCTTATAATTAATACTGCAGAAATTAAACTCCTGCAATACTCCTAACCGTAATAAAAAGGTCACATCTAATACTGAATCTACTGTCGCTTACTACCATTCGCTCCTGAAGTCTGAATAAGTGTACAGAGTACACAAAAAATACACAATCGTAGCTTTGTGCTCTACCGAACATTAATTAAGAAGAAAAGGATTTGAGATTTTAGAACTGCGTTGAAATGGGACCTTATCACTAAGGTAATAGGGCTCAAGATTAGTGTAGATATTGAGTCGAGTATGGTTCGCGAGCACATTTGTGGCTTTCGGAAAGATTGGCATCGGAGCCAATACATTTTTAAGCTTTTTTGTTTGGTTCGGATAAGGAGAATTAATATTAACTACGGGTTTGATTAAAGCTATGTGTTTAGATCGCTATCACAGTCGTTTCTCGTTTTGCGGTGTTGATGTTTTTGTGCATTGTCACACAAATTATCAGCCTATATCAATCAGTCCGGTAATTTTTATTCAAAGTTGTCCAGGTTGTCCTCCTCACTTTTTTTTAAATTTGAAACTTGTAATAAGTGATGTAATGAAAAAAATTTAGACAGGGACTCATGGAAGCTGCTCCACCGACAACAACGTAGCTCTTAAATTTATGATGATGATGAATATGATTCCCACTCAGAATCGCGAGCTCCTGATGAGAGAAAATTTGTGTCCCAAGGTTTTCCCATTCCGTTGCCATTTCTTCATACAGTTCATACATTTTGTATGGCGGTAAGTCAAAGGGAAATATCCTATCCTTTTTTGGTAACAAAAAACGTTTTGGGACAGTTTGGGAAACGTAGTGGATCTTGCTCAGCATCATTGACTCTACTAGCTCAGCATAATTTTCATCAATATCGAAGACGTAATCCAAATGTACAATGTTTTTGAGGAATACTTTGGAATAACTATGGTGGTATAATGTTGTATTAATATTAGAAGAAAAATATTATTTTTGGTTATGTGTATGTGTAGCATTAGTGCGTACCGCTTAGATAAGCATAAAATGGATCTATCAGTGAGTTCCTATAATTAGCTCTTTGTTTTTACTTTATTGTCTAATATCTATGTAATAGCTGTTGGATCTCCAAATAAAAAAATACTTTATTATCAAACCGGAATCAGAAGGGGATTCGATTCGAGAGTACTGTTGACACAACATTTCCCAAGATAAGAGTTGTTTATAGATGTAGTGAGTGATTAATTAATCTGTTGTCTGTAAGTCTCGGCACTTAAACTATGAATATTTGAATATAACTATGAATATATCCTAGATTGACTGTTGTGTCAACAGTACTTTCGAATCCCATTTTAATAGCGGTTTGATAATACAAGCAACGTGTTACTAGTATTTCATCACTATCGAAGGCGTAATCAAAATGTAAAATGTTTTTGAGGAATACTTTATTATCAAACCGTTGTTTATAGATGTAGTAAGTGATTAATTAATCTCTTGTCTGTAAGTCTCGGCACTTAAGCTATGAATATATGAATATAACTATGAATATATCCTAGATTGACTTATATACTGTTGTGTCAACAGTAATTTCGAATCCCATTCTAATAGCGGTTTGATGATTAGTAGAGGTTCAAATGGAAAAAATTGTGCGCTGTGAGTTACAGTTTTGTAATTTTTACCAGAGCTAGAGGGTGTAAAAATAAAAATTTTTAGATGTGGAGGGAAAACAAATTCCCCCCCTGAACGAGGGGGGAGGGGGGTGAATGTGCAAACGGAAGGGTTATGTTTAAATTTTTTTCGTCTAATATTTAGGCCTACTATTCATTGTTTGGTATCATTTTCATATAAAACAGACACGGGGAATTCATTTTTAGGGTTCCGTAGCCAAAATGGCAAAAACGGAACCCTTATAGATTCGTCATGTCCGTCTGTCCGTCTGTCCGTCTGTCCGTCTGTCACAGCCAATTTACTCGGAAACTATAAATGCTACAGTAACGAAATTTGGTAAGGATATGTGTTGTATGAACCGCTACAGGAATGTGATACTAAATTGTAAAAAAAAACCATTGGGTGGGGGCCCTCCATACATGTAACTGAGGGATAGAATTTTTTTTTAGTTGTACATAAGCGTGTGGGGTATTAATAGAAAGGTCTTTGAAAATGATATCAAGGTTTATACATCACATTTTTATTTAAGCAAATCGTTTTCGAGATATCAGGTCTCAAAGTCTGAAAAATGTGTCCCCCCCCTCTATTTTTTTAACTACGCAATATAAAATTCTGAAAAAAATATATGTTATGCACATTAATAAACTCTATCAACAATTTTTAGTTTGATAAAATTATCTCCTATAGTTTTTGAGGTAGGTTGATTTAACTGTATTTTTTTAATAATAAATTGACAATGGTACGGAACCCTTTGCGCGCGAGTCCGACTCGCACTTGGCCGGTTTTTGATAATAAACATGAGGATTTTCATATATAAAAAAATAATTCTTGGTAAAAAGGTAAAATAATCACCGTTTTTATTTTGATCGTTGCGTTATATAAGTATTACCAAATAAATATATGAAAATAAAAAATTACTACAAGATAGCATATTTACTGTAGTTTTTAAAAATATATACTTTTTGGAACTTTCCATGCAAAAATAAGTTGTAAAAAAATTGCACCTGTCGCGTACCTCGAATAAAAAAGGGACGTTGCTTTGACTTATTGATGATAGTACGTTTCTACTGCGGGAATTTAGCGATTTTGCGTAAATAAAATACTCCATAATGTCTGTTAGGGCAAATTGCATCAACCTGGGTTAACCAAGCAACCCGAGTTAAACGTTTATTTCACACGGAATTTGATAATTTTCTTATGAAGTAAGTGACTGACCCGGCACTATACAGAGGATATCCCGGACATCATCCTATGTGATATTAGAATGGCTCTTGAATAGCTCAAAAATAACAGGGTGTCTGGGGAAGACGGAATTATAGCTGAGCATCTGAAGCCAGGTGGTAAACCAATCCTTATGGCCCTTCAGAAGTTGTTCAACTCCGGAAGGGAGAACGCCTTAGGCATGGAACAGAAGAGTGGTGGTATTGTTCTTGAAAAAAGGTGACAACGCCTTATTGAAGAACTACCGATCCATCTCATTTCCGAGCCATATTTATAAGATGTTTTCAAGAGTCATTACGAATCGTCTTGCACGCAGGCTTGATGACTTCCAGCCTGCCGAACAAGCCGGTTTCCGAATTGGGGTTTCGTAAATGTTATACAGAAGACCGAGGAATAGGTATAACCTGCCCCTCTGTTTAGCGTTTAGCGTTTGTGGACTACGATAAGGGGGGTTACCATGACGTACTAATGCGGTTTAATTTAAGTCGAGAGAAAGGGACAAGGCTATACGAGTCGTGTATCACTGCCCCTTTCCCAGAACCTAAACTGAATCGCATTAGTACGTCATGGTAACCCCCAAGGCCTTCGATTTGTTCGAAACTGAGCAGTACTACAGTCCCTTTAACGGTACCAAGTACCGCTATGTCGAAATGTTGAGGTGTTTGTACGAAAACGCCACTATATCAATCCGACTCCAAGACCAGAGCTTGAAGCAGCTATTATACTGCAGCGGGGAGTCAGGCAAGGAGGAGTCATCTCCCCTAATCTGTTTACCGCTGCACTGGAAGATGTATTTAAGACTGGACTGGAGAAGGTGAGTATCAACATAAACAGCGAGCACCTCACTCACCTTCGATTCGCTAATGATACGGTGGTCTTGGCTGAGACCTTGGCAGATTTCAGTACGATGCTCGCTGACCTCAGTAGCGCCTTCGAGCGAGTTCGTCTTAGGATGAACACGGATAAGACGAAAGCTCCCGTTACAATCGGAGACTAAACTCAAAGGTGTAGACGACTATAATATACCTAGGACAGGACAAACTACCCAGTTAGGTAGGTCCAACTTTGAGTAAGATGTCAGTCATCGAATCCGAATAGGTTGGGCAGCGTTTGGGAAGCTACGACACATCTTTTCGTCCAATATTCCGCTGTTCTTGAAGACAAAAGTATTTGATCAGTGTGGCAACACACACTGATCAAAGATTTAAAAGAGTGATGAGATGACATACGGTACTGAAACATTGTCGCTTAGAATGGGCCTCATAAGAAAGCTTAAAGTCAACCACAGGGCAATGGAGAGGGCTATGGTGGGAGTCTCTCTGCGAGGTCGTATTAAAAATGAGACGATCCGCAGCAGAACCAAAGTATAGCTCCATAGCTCTCCGAATCACTAAACTAAAGTGGCAGGGGGCGGGGCTCAGTGCACTTAGAACCGATGGCCAATGCGGCGGCCTCGCAGGTGGAAGGCACAGCGTGGGTAGGCCCCCCACAAGGTGGACAGTGAAGGTCTCAGGAGTCCGCTGGATGCGAGTGGCACAGGACCGGTCATTGTGGCAATCTTTGGGGGAGGCCTATGTTCAGCAGTGGACGTCTTTCGGCTGATAATAATGATGATTTATGAAGTAAACGTTTAACAATTGATTGTCAAATCCCATATGATATAAACTTTTAACGTGGGTGAACTGGGTTAGTTGTTTAGTCCCGGTTAGTGAAAATTACCTTTATCGTCTTTGGTAATGAGATCATTATCTAATGACACTTGTAAAAATGATTACCCATTCCGATTCATATGATCAGATACTATATATCATACATGTGATCAGACAGACCAGATATATAATATACACGCGGTATACAATAATCGATAAAATCTAAAAATAGAATCTTAACAAATAAATTTCTTAATAATCTTAGGTTACTTAAAAAAAGAAGATCAGAAAATATTCAATTTACTTTCATATCAATAAATATTTACAATTGTAATAAGAAAGAATAATATGTAAGTACAAAAATATGTATAATCTACTATGAGCAGTTGCCGGCACAAAAGTCACTTTTTTGAGGTTACGCGGAGGTTTTTGTTGGAGGTACGCGTCAGGTAATTTTTTTTACAGTGATTTTTTGTATGAAAGACTACATAATGTGTATATTTTTAAAATCTGCAATAAATATGCTATCTTACACTATTTTTTTTAATTAGAGAAGTTTGTTTTTTAATACTTATAAGACGCTTAAATTAAAATAAAAACGGTAAAGTTTTTACTTTTACTCCAAAAAATTTACATTTTTTATATAAAATTGCTCATGTTTATGATAATAAATGAATTTTCCAGGTCCGTTTTACACGAAAATGATACCAAACAACGCATAGTAGACCTCATTAATTAGTAAAAAAAATATTAAACGCAACCCTTCCGCATGCACATTCACCCCCCTCCCCTCGCGCTCAGGGGGGGAATTGGTTTTCCCTCCACATCTAAAAACAACTATTTTGAGACCCTCTAGCTCTGGTTAAAATTACAAAACTGTAACTCGCAGCGCACAATTTTTCTCAACTTTGTATGGACCGTGACCCTTACTAGATTGAACGTGTCACATTTACATGTACTTAGTTCCATTGAGTTTCGAGAAGCCAGTCATTTTCGTTTGTTCAGCGAAGGACCTTCAAATCTAAGTAATGGAGGAAGTAATGACTTCTATTTAAATTCCATTCATCTATAAGTAGGTATTTAGAACTCTATGGAATTTAACCATTTTTTTTATTTACGCCAAAATTTTAAGTAATTGTGAGACGTGCATTTTAATGTTTCACCGGCCAGTTGGTATTTATTTGGGTTTTACGTTCCTCGGTTCTATAAAAGAAACATTTAATCTCGCAAAAAGGGATTTAAAATACCTTAATCTACACCCATTAATCTCTTTTGTCCTTTCATTTTTGTAAGTTGTTTTTCATAAATGTCCGTAAAACTTTTTTTAAATTAGAATCCTTTTTGCTTACTAAGACAATGCTTGAAGTCAGCATTTTAACAGAAATAGGATTTTATGCAACCCTTGTTTAAGAGAGGTCAAAAAAGGTGATTGGCGTTATTAAAGACGCCACGAGCATTTTTTGACTCAGTTGAACAATATTTTTTCAGTTACATACAATACTTTTTCTACGACCACACCAAAAAACGAACTAACACTAACGAATGCGTTTATAGGGAATAGACAATATATATTATAGGCTTATCTTGATATCAATAAGGTTGGGGCTTAAAGGTGTGTTCACGACTCTGTAAATGACAAATAAAAGTACGGGAATAGAAAAATAAAATAATCATCGCTGTTCCCAATTCAAAAAGCCCGAAACTTATTGTACGTACAATGAAGATACGGTGAAGCCATAAATTTAAACTTCGACCTAAAAGTTTAGCTATCTAACACAAAATAACAGTGAAAATTTAAATGTTGCCTGGACGCTAGGTCGTCAACTCGGTCATTACAGAGCGGAAATAGGCACTTTTACCCTCGTTAGTGCGCCTGGGCTCTCCCTATCATACCGAGTATGTGACACTAGGCCTCCGGCGTTGTTTTTGTTTTATCTTGGCTGTCATTTTGACATATGCAAAATAATTAGGTAGTAGAAGTTAAGGGTTGAGTGAATTTCGTTTCGTAAAATACAGCGAAAGCGCATAATTTTTTTTAGTACAGATGGTGACTTTTTTAGGCTCTAGTGCGAGAAGTGTGTCATTTTACGTCAGGTTCAAAACTTCGGAAGGCCATCTGCCCTATAAAAAACGTCGTACGAGACACGTGCAAAAACGAAATTCGTAACTCGTGTCGATTTAAAACATCGCTACTCGTTTCGAATTTCATGTTTTTCGCACTTGTGTCTTAATTTACTATACTGGCGCGTTGCTTGCTCACTCTCTAGGCTTTGTAGTATCATCATTGCCAAAAAATATTGGCATTTTTGAGGGTTGTCAGATGAAACCTGATAAGTCGAAAGCGGTTTTTGAAATACGAACCATATGACACTTATTACTTGAGGTTGTCATTTCGATGAATAGGTACTTAGTTATCTCGACGGGTTTCACCAGGCAATCTTCGTATTGTTTCTCATTTTTATGAACCACACATGATTTATTTATTGTATAAACACTAAATTACCCTAATAACGATATGATACGATGTTGAATAACGATGAGACGATGACCAACGTGGGATATACTTAAATAAAATTATATTTACGATTTAAAAAAAAATCCTTATAATAAATAAATACATAACCGGAGCCAAGGATAGGTAGGTACTATTTTATAGCATTAGCACGCTAATTATTTTTCTTATACCTATTTCTAAAATTATTATACTTCTTTACTCAAGTCAGTCTTTTGTATAACCTTGACAAGATTTCTATAAAATATTTCAATATAAAAGAGACGGTTTCTCATTTTCAGACGATGATTGTACGGTCGGCTCTAATAATATGTATACGATTTTGATTCTTATGCCTTCGACATACGTTCCGAAACGTATACATATTATTAGACGTGACTGTATGTATTTGTGTATACAGTTCATATCAATAAAAAACGCCTGTCATCATAATTACTCCGTAGGCGGTCGAACATAAACGACAATAATCATTGGAACTATTGGACGTTTATTTAAGTGTCACTATAAATGTGTCAATAGCTTTTTTATAACATAGGGTGAAGATACATATATCAGAATGTGTACGCATTTTGTATAATGAATTGGCCGCTTAGTATGAAACGCGTAAGCATGCGTACGCGTGCAGAAAGCTGGCTTGCTACCGCGCACACCGAAGTTCGTAAGTTTCGGGGATTTGTCTCTGTCACTCCAAAGAAGGCGTCATTAGAGTGATAAAGATAAATTCCCGAAATTTGCGAACTTCGGTGTTCGTTGGCTACAGCAGGTCTGATATGGCCTGGACACGGTCTCATGAATACTAAAACACCATTGTCTATAGACAAAATGCGTACGCATATTGTCTGTAAAGAATGGTCATTTAATATGAATGAGACCACATGCATATTCGTTTCATACTAAACAGCTGATGTAATGTGTTTTCACCCCAAGTTGTAATATGCTATATGGAAGTGTTTATTAATTTTCCTGAATTACTCCAACAATAACAAAAGAAATAAAATGGTCGTTAGATAGATTGGTGCGGGCTAAATTTTAGCGCGTTTAAAAAAATCGCCAAAAATGTATGGAAAAAGGGGGTTTTTTTAATCAGGACTTGCAATTTTTATATCCATCGGACGATTATATGTTTTTTGGATTCGATGGAAAAATCAGGGAAATTCCAATACATTTTATAAAAGCACAATTACAAAACAAAAATATTAATTAGTATAAAAGCCAAGGAATTGATATTTTAAAGTAACGCAATATAAGCAGACTTATAACAAAAGTAAAAATAAACCAACCTGGATTATTTTCGGTCTCTTGTCATTTTCCAAATATACAAGAAGCTAAATAAAACTTACCCGAACACTGTCAACATACCTCACTTGTACGGGAATGATAACATTCGGACCCTCCTAACCGGTCCTTGACCCAAGAAGTTTGAAACTTTGGTACCTACGGAACGAGTTGGCATTCTCAATGATTATAACAACGTACCTACTCTCCCCTGTGTTTATTTCTACTCTTCAATCTTGTAGTCTCGTGAAGTAACAGTGTTAACCCTCTTATTCAAAAACGTCTCCTAATCTGGGAAACTGAAAGTGTCGTTTGTTTCTTTCTGTTTTATAGAAAAAAGTATAAGACAGAATGGGACAAACGATATGTATCAGCTAGGTAAGGACTAAGGAATTTATAAATAAAGGGGTTAGTGTCTGCCATATCTTTAGCATCCAGCGGACTCCTGCGACCTTCACCAGCTCATCAGTCCACCTTGTGGGGGGGGGGGGCTACCCACGCTACGGGTGGCGCAGGACCGGTCATTATGGCAACCTTTGGGGGAGGCTTTTGTTCAGCAGTGGACGTCTTTTGGCTGATATGATGATGATGATGATATCTTCAGCAAATAATACACTCACAGGTAAACATTTTCGGGTGTGGTGTAATTTTTCATACAAAACCGGACATTATAAAGTTAGACACAGACATTATACTTAAGCCTATTCATGTTTTTTTGCCTACGGATCAGAAGTTAGAGGGCGGACACATGTTTTTATTTTAAATATAAATAAATAATAAATAACCTTAACCTAAGAAGCTGAGAACGTTGATTCAAATCGCACCTCCGGCCTTAGTAAACATTGGTATTTTTCCTTTGGTAATGTTTATGACATGGGTCCCGTTTTATAAAGTTACAAGTTACAGGTTACAAGTGTACAGGTTACAGGAACCTGTAATGCACTATGAACTATTACAGGTGTTTTATAAATACACACAAAAAATTACAATTGTAATGAACCATGGTAAATCTCGATTACAAGTAACATCTACAGGCGTGACGGACATCACTATTTAAAAATAAAAAACGGACATAAATAATCGTATCCACAGATTATGTATGTTTATTTTGATAGAAAATCAGCCCTACTACCGCGAAATTCAAAATTCGTAAATTTCGAAGATTTTTCGCCGTAACTCCAACGAAGGCTTCATTAAAGTGAGAGAGACAAATCCTGTTCCTGATCCATGTCCGACTCCGAAAGTCCAAATTTATTAGGAGCTGAAACAGTCTCGGTCAACGCTATCGGGGTACAGTCAAGGGAATAAATATAATAATATATACAACTTTAGACCTTATGCTCCAGACATAAGTAAAAAAGTGTATGACTACACTTTTTTACTTATGTCTGGAGCATAAGGTCTAAAGTCAGCGGCCCTACCGCAAACTCGAAAATCCGCAAATTTCGATTATTTTTCTCTTTCACTCTAATATCGCCTTGTTAGAAGTGACAAAGACAAATCGTCGTTTGCGGTTTTCGGAGTTCGTGGTAGTTGGCTAAAACTATGAAGAATCTCTCAAAAAGCGAATAATTTCAACAGTATTACGAGCAAACGTCTGTAGCACACGAAATAACTGGGAAAATTGCACTTGTAGTTGCGGTTACAGGCCTCAAGACGTACGTCAGTTTTTGTTACAAGTCTACCACACCTACACTTGTTATTTACAATATTTTTATAAAACACTTGTTCGATTACGAGTTTAAAACTATTAAACTCCTGTATTTTTGTCTATGGCTGAGCTACAGGCACTTGTACCTGTAACTTGTAAAATTGTAACATAGTACTAATAAAAGGCAAATTGTAAAAAACGGGGCAAGTGTTGCCAGTAAACGCTTGTAAAATTGTAACTTGTAACTTTATAAAACGGGACCCAGGGTTCGGATATCTCGTAGCACGGTAAGACGTTAGAGAACCACGGAGTCGATTTTATCATAAATCAATTTACACTCATACTCATGTATATATAATCAGCCAAAAAATGCTTTTAATTTCATTTTACGAGTATGTACCTACGTGTTCTATGGATATAACAAACTAGAAGCTTAGTTAATAATATTTTTTGTTTGCGTGATTTTTCATGTAATACAATAGTGTGGCAGTCTTTTTTTCATTTAAAATATAGTTGAATTCAATTCCAAATTATATTTATTTCGTTTATAATCAACTTTTGGAATGAGTATGTGAGTATGAGTATGAGTTGACTTTTATGTTAAAATCGACTCAGTGGTTCTCTAACGCCTTACCGTGCCACGAGATATCCGAAGCCTGTTTATGACATATAATAAACATAAATTTATACAGAGTTGTATCACAAAAAATATTACTTAGTTTTAACATTAACTAATCGCGCCTAAACCGTGCCATAACTCATCAATATTCCGCTCTTCATACACTCCTTATTAAATAAACAGAACACGTTTATTTATAAATAGAAACTGATTTGAAGAGCTCCTTAGTTTATATTTGGGATACTAAAAGGGTGCTTTAAGCACAAAGTCCAGCATTATCATCAAAGTGGACCCTTTCCTTAAGGTGAGCACTTTTATATGCCTATCAAGCCTTACGAGCACAATAAAACACAATTGTTTTCCATTAACGTGAACGCCACCGGTCTTTTTTGTATTGAAAAAAGAATACTGATTGCAAATTTTGATACTTCACAATAGGTTCCTAAAAATGCCACGTAAACATACCTTTTGGCTCTTAAGTACGTGACGCTGTGGTTGCCCTGGATAGTTATGGTTTAAGAATTTATTTCTCCAAAAGAATACAATTCACTTATCTAGAGAAATACATAACATGCCTTAATCTAATCTCTTAATAAAATCAAATTTAACAAAGTAGTCTTTGTATCAATCATACTTAATTACATGTAGTTATATTCTTATACTGTGTAATTTGCAAGCGTGTGTTTTTTAAGGTTCCTTTTGTACAAACCAAAGGATTTGGTGTCTTTTAGTTGGTGAGGTAATTAATTCCCTTAATATAATATGCAAACTGCTAAGAAACACTGGCAATAATATAGACACTCTCATTATCAAGGCTTAAAGTCCGAGACACACCGGATACGTGGGCAGCAGGCGTGTGTGTGACGTACGCATGTGCAACACGTGGTCGTGTGCGTGTGTGGAACGTACGCGTTGTAGCGTATGTAAGTGTCATATTAGATGGCACACCGCTTGCGTGGCGTGCACGAGCGCGTGTCTAGCATAACGGTGTGCCATCTATTATGACAAAAGGAGCACGTGTTGCACGCATCCGGTGTGGCTTCGCCTTAAGTTTTGTTTATACACCAAATTAAATTATATTATTTTCTTTTATTCTATTCAACTGAGGTCGCCATACCTTTCCTTTGATTTGAACAGAGCAAGTAGGTAATAATCACCTGAAACAAAAAATACATTTGTTATTGTAGTAGGCATTTGATCATCAATATTGTGAACGTAAATTAATTTAGGTATAGTTCGAAATATATAAATTGAATGTTTATTTTTACTATAATGTAGGTAGAAAGTTACCAATTTATATTTCTCGAACTATACGAATTATTTACAATTATATGTAAGTATGAGGAAACAATTATTAATGGACTGCATTTCTACCGGCGGTCTAACTCTCCATAGAACTCTCTTAAATAGAACAACAAATTTGGATATCTCAAACAGGTCAGGGTAAATACAATAACATGTTCAATACACAAATACGTAGGTACAGTCACCATCAGATACATCGAAACGCCATCATGCTCATAAATATCTAAGTCAGCCTCTATTCTCATGGCGTTAGAGTGCGTGTTCAGATATATTTCAGCACAGATTTCAGTTTTTTTTTTATATCTGGGTGGTCAGACAAGTTGCCAATCGCTAACGCTTAATCATCAATCGGAAACGAAAGGCAGCTCTTTGTCGCACTGTCGTTTTGAGGGAAAACTACGGTACGCTACTAAGCGTTAGCGATTGGCAACTTGGCTCAGCATCCTGATGGTGACTGTACATCATTTCCAGCACAGAACCCTCGTCAATTCGAACAAATAAATGTTACGCGACATGTCCTTTAATTAAATGTAAATCGTTTTTTCGCCCTGAGGGCCTAACGTGAAACACGAAGTATTGCCTCTCTCTCGCACTAGTAAATTCGAACGTAAGTGTGACAGTGTGAGGGAGGGCACTCGTCGATCGTGGTTGGCGGTTTGCCTTCAGGCACGTTTTTGATAAGTGAATGAGGTTGTTTTGAGTTTTGAGTTGTTTTTTGAGAATTTTAAAAATGTTTATACTTTGTTCCACGGATATGAGGCGGGAGTATTTTGGATCTGAACAATAAGACCTCCTATTTTGATACGGAATAAAACTTGTCCTTCCAAAAATCATTGAACATTTTTTTTACTGCAACATCAGAAAACAGAAAAGATATTATAAATAACAAAACATTTTGAGAAAAATAAACAATATATACAATGGCGGGAATTGAGAAAGTCTCTAAGCTGTAGGCAAATCTCCAGGTTCCTAAGTCTTCTGTAAGTTATGTTTTTTTTTTTAAAGATTCACCTTCAGTTGCAATGTTGTAAAGAAGCAATCTGAAACATACAGAATGTCTACACACAGGTACAAAACGTCGCTGATTCTCCGAAACTGTTTCCCTTTCTTTAAGCGTATACAGTCCCAAGTTTCTTGATTTCACACAAACTCAAGCTTTCATAATGTTCGTAATTTGTGTTAGTTTTTAGTATAACGCCTCACTTGTCTCTTACCATAAAGACGAGATTTCCTTGTATCTTCATATGAATAATCTGACAAAGCGGCTTTATGGCAAACGACAATGTGGGACGTTTCGCTAAATTCACTCACATTTATTTTCGGGGTCAAATAATCGAGTCGGGTATAATTTTTCATAGAAAGTGCTCCAAACGGGCTGATTTCAAAGAGAGATTCATGGACTTACGTACAAAATACGTAGAATTCTTTTTTACCTCAGATTAATATTGAAATTAAATTAATCCAACAATAAAAAAATAAAATGGTTGTACACTGATTTGTGCTGGTATAATTTTAAGGTGTTTAACAAAAAGCCAAAAGTGTATGGAAAACAGGCTTTAGTCATGACTTGCAATTTTTATATCCACGGAGTTATCTGACGATAAAATGACGTATTTTTTGGATTCTATGAAAAAACAGGGAAAATCCAACACAACTGAATATTAAATTGACCATCATCATCATCATCAGCCCGTTGCAGTCCACTGCTGGACATAGGCCTCCCCCAAGGTACGCCACAGAGCTCGGTCTGCTGCTTTATGCAACCAGTTAAACAAATTGACCATAGTTATGCAGAAAGCGACCAACTACCAACTAACGATATTGTTCGTTATCGAAAAACTTTAACGTATTGAGTTTGGTCGCTATCTGCATTGGCAAAAAATCGAAGTTGGTCGTTGTCTGCTTAACTATGGTCACTTGGATTCCACTTATCCTGCAGTGTTATTCACTAAGGACACCGCCTTGCTAACAGCGCTGTTTCAGCGCTGCGGCAGCGTCGAGCCTAAAAAAGCTATTCACTAATGCACTTTAAACGACACTAGCGCTCGGCGTCGAATGCGGCGTGAGCTGGAACTACACTGCGTCGAGAGTTACCGCCTACAGTTCGACGACGAGCTGTGTTCTACGTTAGTGAATACCGTTTTTCGCAGCGCTGCGCTCTACGTCGAAGTAAAGGCTGTCTCGTCGTCGAGCTCGTTGACGAACGCAGCGTCGAATGTGTGAATAAGAGAATAGCATAGCTGTAAACATTTGAAAAATCTATTTGAAGTCAGTATTTTCTATGGAATCTTATTCTCGACCCGATCCGTATTATTTGACCGAGTGTAGAACATTCATACCTAATAGCTCTTAAACATTCATAAAGAGATTCCAGTGTAATTCAAAAGTTTTCCATAATCGTTTTTACATATTCATCGTAATGTCCGTGCGTTCCAGACGAAGAATTTGAATAACAAATGGGTGACATCTGCATGTTTCTAGCGAGATTTCACGGTTCCCTTCCATTTAATTTCTGTTTCACTAACGCGAACAAAGTTTTCGGGTATTTTTCTCTGTCACTCCAACGAAGGCGTCATTAGAGTGACAGAGACAAATCCCCAAAATTTGCGGATTTCGAAGTTCGCGGTAGCGCCACTGGAGGGAAAAGGAGTTATTGTTTTTTATATCGCCCTCACTGATTCTGACACTTCGTAGACCTTATGGCAACGACTTAAGGTTCACTAATAGTCAGTTATGTTGTTTACAACGATGGTGGCTACGTATCTGAATTTTGTGACATCTGACAGCCAGGTAAGGTCACGCTTAATGAAAAGTGAATGAACGGATGAATGGAATTTACCTACACGTACATTTAAAGTACCTTTGGACTTGGAGTCCATTTAAATTAAGACTGACGTGTTGTTGTGTACCGTCAACCAATTGGAACATTTGGAACCCTAGACTACTACGTCAAACTTCAAAGAGAGGTTATAAATGAGATTCGATCAGCGTTATCGGAGTTAACCTATACAACTGTGTCCCGCAAGATATTAAGGTGGTCAGTGACGCAGTATTTACGAACAGATTAAAGAAAATGCTCCTTGACTGCCATGTTAAGGTGCGTTCAAACCAAAAGAGCATTCGCTATAATAACCCCCCACTCGACGACATTCGATCGTTACACAAAACGTGATTGGTTGATTTCGTAGAACGGGGGATAGACAGCGAATGCTCTTTTGGTTTAAACGCACCTTTACAACATAGCTGATTTTTTACAAAGAGATCGTTGACGCTCATCCTCACTACCGTTACGAAATAAACATTATTAAGAATAAAAAATAAAAGAAACGCGAAACATATTTTATGTATTCATATTGTGATGTATGTACCTATTCATATAAGAATGTAATGATAATAAATTTACCTGTAAAATGTATATTATACCAATAGAAAAAAAACAAATCCAAGAAATGTCTTACTAGTTGCCATTTTGACATGGTCCTAGGGCATCTTAGAGTTTCAATTGGTTGAATGTGTATACGAGACGATATCTCAGGTTGGGTAAACGCAGCATCGGGGGAACATATTCAATATTTATTTTTTTATTAAAAATAATCAGTAATGCAATACATGCGTAGGTCTGTATTTATTCCCGACTATTTATTTTAGTGCTCATAATATTTAAAAAAACTCGAAAAAATACTAAATTTCCGTGCTTTCAATCTCGAACAAAGATTGTATACCTACTTATATATATACATATATGTATATACGACGGAACCATAATTAAAAACAATAGCATAATGTTTCAAGGTCAGGTCTTTTCCACTAAAATTGATCGCGTGGCTCATACTTACTAAATATTATGACGATGATTTACGAATTTACTAAAGGCATTAATCACAGAATTAGATTTGGATAGAAGAAACAAGTACATTCATTTGTATGGCGGCCGAGCGTGTCAGATTTTGTACTGAATTTGTTACTTGCCTATGATTTTAAATATGTCTCAGGCCCTTGAGTATGCATATTTTTTTGTGTTGTTGCAATTAATATTACTTAAGGAGGCATTATTAATGTTTTTGTTCACTTCAACTTACAAAATTTGACGCCCGAAAGCTCCAAGCTGCGTTTAAAGACGGACAACTCAGTGGATTTTACTGAGTTCATTTGACACGCTAAGTAGATACGTTTGCTTGATCTATGGTATATACGACATCTGTGGCATTAATAAATTTCACGTGTTCCTACTACATCTAGGCCGTGTGGTGACGGCAGTATGCCGTGTGGTGACGGCAGTAAGAATACATTTGTCACCACCCCAACTCCTCCTGCGGGTGTCGTAAGAGGCGACTAAGGGATTAAAGTGACACTGACCATTCTACAAAATTGATGATGGGCAGCAGCGTCATCATAGTAGACACATTACTGCGATCGCCAATCCGCTTGCCCAGCGTGGCGATTATGGGCATTTACCTCCTAATGCGTCCTAATACGCATAGTTAATAGGAGAGGCCTACGTCCAGCAGTGGACTAACATAGGCTGATGATGTGATGTGATGATGTTCCTACTACTATGTGTGCCAACTACTATGACATTTAGATACGCTACAACGCGCACGCCACGCACACGCACACGCGCACGTGCTGCACATGCATTCGGTGTGGCCCAGCCTTTAATATTCACATTTACCAACGGATATTTCCAAAGGTCCATATTTGAATCATACGGATCCCAGGAACGACAAGTCAATACACCGTCTTACGTCACTGGGGCCCTACCACGAACGAAGTGTTGCCTCCCTGTCATACTTACGCACAAATTCACAAGCGTGAGAGACAGGCAACATTTCGTTCGTGGTCGTCAGCCAAACGCGTCTTGAATAACAATGACCACTCTAACTAGAATGATAATTACATTTTCCGTGACGATACCTTGACGAAATAATTTGGTAAGTGTATTAGTTGGCATTCAAGTTTCAATATTTTAGAGCGGAAATTTTCTGTTCAGACTAGGTATATTTAGAAGGAGGATTATATTGTAGTCTGTCTTTAGATCTAAAAATATTCTCGACTTCACCCAGGTCAATTACAAGCAGACCTGATTTTAACATACTTTTCCCCACACTAGCTCGGAAACACCTACTTCCCTCACTAATTTCAGTGAGGAAAGTTGCATTTTAATCACTTGTAAGGGAAGTAAATTGACAGATGAACCGTGAAACGAAACGAAGTGTCCCAAAAATGAATTCTATTGAGTTACTATTTTTCATACACTTTCTTCGACCGTAACTCAGTGCAAGACAAAATAATGTATGGAATTCTCGGGACACTTTTTTCAGCTAATGAAGATCGAAAGAGCTCGCGATTCTGAGTAGAAAAAATATGAAAATATCCAAAATTGGAAAAAACTACAACAACATAAAAATCCGCCCAATTAGGAAATGCCACCTGCAACCTCGCTAAAATGCCACAAGGGTTTCAGATTTCAGTTACTTTTTGTATTATTTTGTTAAGTTTTCATACCACTACCAAAGTCCTGGTCTTTTTGAGGAATGTTTCAGGAGTGAAGTTGCGTGCCCTACTAAATACCTACGTCTCCTATTTATAAGTATATGTTAAGTCTTTAACAGCGTCAACAATTTCGAAGAAAACCGCCTGATCACCTGAGACGTTAAAAGACAGCTACGTAAGGAAAGACCTAAGCCCTCCTACGCGTACACATAATGCAGCTGGTCAACTCTATTGCTCTGATTGCAGAAGAGTATTCAAAACAAAGTTCGGCCTAGCCAGCCATATCGGGGCTCACAGTAGACAACGTCCATAGAGTTTGTTTGGGTCGCCGTCATCGAAAACGATGAGGAGGACTATATATATCATATATGTATATATGTTAAGTTATTATTAGTAATCATAAAAAACTGTACCGCAAGCACCCCTTAAGGCTGTGCCACATTGAATGCGCTGTACACACGCTTCCAGTATGGTTAGGCCTTTAGACGGCTATTATAAAGTAGTCTGACCATGCTAAAACAAAATGAAGTTCTAGATAGTATGTTTCATATGAACTTACGACATTTTGCCAACGACAGGGTAAGTCTCTAGGCGCCTATGAATTTTCCCGCATAATAAGAAACCCGTTGGCAGATAATATGAAGTAATACTAACAACTGTTAGAACATTTTTCATTCAAATTGAACTTGTTCTAACATTTCTGTGGGTATTTTTTTGAAGATTACTTCAAAGAATTTCTAAGCACTTTGTTTTGAAATAAGGAATATAAATCCGTACCTTATTTGAGACATTTCGTATTATAAGATGAAAGTACATTATTTTTTCATCAAACAAAAACTTAATGCTTACCTACTTATGAGTGATTGCTTCGCAACGAAAACGCACCAACCACCGTACAGTACCTAAACTTGCAAAAAATGTACAAGCGTAGAGAGTAAATTTGTTCTGAACATTTCAACCATTTGTTCGAATCTTGTACGAATCAATTAACCTCTTATTTCTTACAAACGATCAGGAACTACTGTCTTGTTTGTATTCCTTGGTGAATACACAAATACTTGCCTTTAAAGCAAGATTGACTTTATTCTGGGACATATCATGCTTTTAGTAACATGAGAAGGCCTATCAAAGCTTAAAAAAAATGTTTTTGTATCTTATTATTTTCTATTAATGTGTGTATACTCGTACAGGAATAACTGATAGTGCGTTAGAATATTTATCATGTAAGAGTTAAATTATTTACCTACATATTTTCATTTCGATTGGTGGTTGTATGAATAGTTGGTGTATTGGCTGGGCCGCCATGTAAGATACTGCGTTTTTTCTTTTTATTATATGGTCACAAATTTTGTTTTAATTACTAAAAAGTACGTATCTTTTGAGAATCGTGCGCGACAACGGCGCCACATGGCTGTGGTAACAATTGATACATTTTGGCATAACTATAACTATTAAAGAAAATATTTAAGTAAATAACTTAATCATTTAGATAAAACTTACAAAATTTTACTAAATGAGAGACTACCAATTGTTGCGTCTCTCAGCGAATGTGTCGCACCCAATGACGACATTTTTATTTCGACTTATACGGCCTACTTCATTTTTGTTGTTCTAGCAAGTGTCCTAATTTGTTAGTCAGGTATTCTTTAGTACGATACTCGTAGCCTCCTATGTACCTACTTATCTGCCTATTGCGATTTTACTAGTGATTAACTCAACTCGCTTATATTAGGTACAAACTTTTCTGTTAGTATTTCAACCGTGGTTGTCGAAATTCCGAGACGTGACGACATCGCTCGGATGAGACGGTAAATTGCTCGTCTGCTGCGCTGCGACACAGCCAAATTAGCCGTACTTAAGAATGTGACGCCATCATATTACTCGTTGATGGAGCTGGGTCATAATATTTTGTTGTAGCGAGTTTATTTAAGCTTTTCACAGTGATAAGCAAAAGGTGGGCCATCACTACGAACACAGTAAATGGAAAAAACTTTTCGTGTAAGTAACTGACATTAATTTAACCACAAAAAATTACGTTGATCTAATCAACGTTATCAATAAAGTGCGTTCATAGTTATATGATTGCACCTGCTTTCATCCGCAAAATAGGCTTAAAAGTAACTGCATTAAAACAGGCATGGCAACGTTTAAGTGAGGTTGTGGAACTCAAACTGGGTCTATTTTTTTCCAGAAGATTTGTAATAGTATTTTAAATCTTTTATAAGACAATGATCTATTTTACGTAATTTCTAAATTATATCAACCCTTCTAAAGCTCGAAGTAATTTGCAAAGAAACCCCTATAGAGATAGAGACTACCCGAGTCCCAAATCCTGACTGTATAATGGGAATGCAATTATTTTTGGCCACACTGTATATAATAAAATTTACGTAAAACCGGTTTTCTATGGGGCGATAGATATTTGATACCAAAGTGGATAATCTTCTTTTTAAAATTACTTATTTTTGGGAGGTGTTAAATTAAATCTTGATAAAGTACATTTTGGACCTCTTGTCTCATATGCCGTCGACACAATGTTGACGACAACGACCATTCGTCTATAGGTTATCCCTTAATCAAACACGAGTCACACCAAAATTTCATTGGTTTTTGCCCTTATCAGTGAGACACAAGATTCAAAACAGGTGGGAAACATATTCCCATTATCCGATTAAGGGTTATCATATGGTAGCTACCCATATACTAATCACCTAGCGACCCATATACTTGCCTATAAAAAAGACTTCTTTTAAAACTGTTAATTTTTATTTTGTGATTACTGTGTAATTCGTTTTTACGGAAATACATTCACCAATTAGAAGTCAATAATTACTGTAGTGAAGTTGTGTTTTTGAACAACTGTTTGTATGAGCTTCATAGGAATATCTAGTTGACTTCTATGAATTCCAAAATGCAGGTTAATTTGTTTCAACATCACTAACTGCAAGTAACAAATATTTGCGCTAATAACATTCCAGTGCTTTCTTTAATTTGAAGAAAAAACATTTTCCCACTAAAATGAATGCACCTTTTTTGTAATTCCTACCAGATTAACAATAAAGCAGAGTAAATAAAGGGCTTCAAGAATCTGGCGAAGCTGGCTGCGTCGTATTTTAAATTCCTTTTCATAGCCCTCCTTATCCAGAGGCCGGTGACGTCACAATGCCTCCGCCGTCCTGAAAGCGTTAATTGCGACACTGAGCGAGACAACTATACATATAAATATATCTGTATATAAATGACTAAGGATGTAAAAGTTCGTTGATGCTCTGAAATACGAATGCATTTTTTTTAAATTCGTAGAATGTTTCAAGTTTAAAATGGGAAATCAATTACCATTCTCGGTTTTTTGATAAGTTTTCTGTTTGCACATCTTTCTGTCGGATGTTAACGTTTTTATTTTGTTAATAAGGATTAGGCAATTTAAACATTTGAATATCTAGCTAATCTCCACTGAAATGATAATTCCTGCCTTTATTAAATGGTCGTTAAATTAGACTTTTCATAAGGACAATGCAAATAAAAGTAGGTACGGTTGTGAAAAATACATAACAAGATACATCAACACTTGAGTAGAGAGCTTCAAAGCAAAATGACTTTTGAAACCTTAAACCCGTAAGCCCGGTCCTAAAAGGTCAATGCCTCAATATTCCAAAAATATAACAAGCGCAAATTAAAAGGAAAAAAGAAATGATAAAATAAAGCACCCGAAACAAACAACGCTTAACACTGAAGTAAATTGTACACAACACAAGGACAAGCTCCTAATGAGAGCTAAACAAACTGCAAAGCGGTCCAATATGTACCCAGCACGACAGCCGCGACCAACAACAAATATGCAACGTATAAAACGATTGGAAACTTCAGAAAATCCTCCCAATCCCTCGCCAGATGAATGAGAATTTTATCAATTACAAATAAAGCTCAAAGTCGCTCAGACGAGCAACCAATAAGTAGAAGAACGACGCAACAGATCCCTGCGAATATGTTCGCAGGCTCACTCGGAGTTAGTATCACTCGCAATTCATTTTGTGAACTGAATATATTATGTCACTACCAAAGATAAAGAACCTTATCCTGCGTGATATAAGATTCAACATCAAAGTAGATGAAAGCCGTAGAAATGAAGGGGGATTTTCTTCACGCCTGCGTACGACACTAGCTTCAATCTCAATGCCGATTCAGTCCAAAATCAAAGCGCAGGTCCATTATTTTTACAAATTCCAAATTGTGATCATATGGCTACGCAGGATATAAATATATTCGCTTTATTGAAATCTTACACTGCCATAAGAATTCGTAAATTGATCTGAAAGAACTTGAGTAACTTTATTTGTTACTCCCTCGCATTTTTTTAGCTTTTTTCTTCATAATGAGAAGCCGTGTATGTATTTGGTTGACTTGATGTTTGTTTATCATTTGCAGCTAAGTGCACAATTGATCTGTCTCTTTACTTCTGCTTCTGAATATTTTGTATATCTATGTGTACATATCCGGATGAAGTCTCCTTTTGTTATTGTAAATGTTATTTGGCTTTTTCAATCGGCTTCAAAAAAGGAGGAGGTTTTCAATTCGACTGAATGCTTATTTTTTATGTTTTGGTATGTTTATTATCTCAGAACTATCGAGTGGGTGAACCGATTTTGATGATTCTTTTTTTATTTGATAGTTGAAGCTTTCCGATTGGTTCCATCTTAATTTGGTCCAATTCTGACAATGGCATCTAGAGAAAAACTATATATATATAATTTGCATGAAACTCTATAATTTGCACGACAAATGGACGAATAACATAATATCACGCCAAACGATTGGGTCCAACGCCAAGTCGGGATTTTTGTAATTTGGCGATTATATTGTTAAAAGTAATGTTTAGACTCACGAACAAAGAATAGTAGTGCAATCACACTATCTGAGAAATGAGAATGACTCGCTAATCTCTCTGTTAGGGAACAAATTAAAAATTCGTCGAAATTTTATTGTAGCTTTGATGCAATTCTCATTTCTGTTCATTCTGAACATTCACTCTGATGTAATATTAGAATTCTTTAAATAAATCTCTAAATATTTAATCATTCAGTTAAACTTTCATCACATCCGTACTCCGTAGTGCATACCACTCCGTTAAACAATTTCACAATTCGTTCCTCGATTAAATAAAATAGAGAATAGCTTTTTTTACTCGAATTCCATCCAAATTGTTTTTGTTTCTGAATTACCTCTCCCCTTTTGGCACAGATTTGTATCTCACCTTACTTATCCTATTATTGTTATATTGATGATTGATATTTTAGTGTCACAAAGTTATTTGACCACTGTGACCACTGTGGCGGTGATGGACTCGCTGTTGTGGAGTTTATTATTACCGTTAAATATTTTCTCGGTATTTAGGGTAAAATAATGCCATTTCCGGTGGTGTAAAATGTTATTTTACAATATGATTTAATTTTTACAAAATTAGAATATTTTAAAATGGACGTAGTTCCAGTTATGGC
Source organism: Thaumatotibia leucotreta (assembly GCA_025490895.1). Classification (NCBI taxonomy): domain Eukaryota; kingdom Metazoa; phylum Arthropoda; class Insecta; order Lepidoptera; family Tortricidae; genus Thaumatotibia; species Thaumatotibia leucotreta. The sequence continues at coordinate 16,068 of JALPQI010004085.1, read as the reverse complement.
CACCGGGTTAGATAAGTTTGTGGAACTATAAAATAATATTTTGAAATATTTCCGGCAGCGTTGACCGCCTTTCTTTTACTGCGCGATTTTTTTGTAAATACGCCGGTTTGGTATGGAGTCTACTCTATTCTTCGTTCTTACATTCTCGTGATTTTCATTAAGTGATGTGATACGTAATTTAAATGACATCGTTTCATTATACAGTGTGTTTCCATGACCCGGGCTTTTACGAAAATGGGTAATATGCATTACTAGCAATCGTTTTCAAGTATTAACATTTGACAAATAATCAAATTGACCGGACAATTAATTTTATTTTCTCCGAACGATCAATGTAACGCGTGTACTGCTTAGCTGTCAAACGTTGTGAGTGGCTGCGATCTGTCATTGTCAAGTGCAAATTAACGATTCATTTTGAAGTACATTGCTTCTCAATTATCTTTTCTTAGAAAGTTAATTACTTTAAAATTAGCATTTTGAATCGAATAATGTTCACGGTTTGGCTAGAATTCTGCATCGCATTCCTCGGTTTCGATAAAAGCCAGTATCATAGACACATACTGTATATCATTCATTTCAACATCGTGTTAAATAAAGTATACATGTATACAGGCTTCGTTGTGGAGACAAACAAATCAAAAATTTTGAATAAACATTGTCCCTATTTCTGTTTTATAATGCCTTGATGCAGTGTGACTTTTCTCCCCAAAAAGCAGGACAATGGACAACAATAGAAGATAGTAATCAACTCATCATACAGCGGCCGTTTTGTCACATGTCACAATTTCAAAATGTTTCTCTTTTCCATAAAATGCCTATAGAAATGCGCGTACAAAGCGTTTTACGGGTACCCATAACCATTACAGTGAAATTGATTTCGATTTTACGGTTTCTGCTGCCTTGCATCCAATCACTGTTATCGGTTCAGTGTGCTATTAAAATAATAATGAACCAGCATTCAGATGAAGACATGTGTGCAATTTGTTACTCGCGTGTAATATGATTACTTAGAATTGTTTTTATTTAATGGAGATATTGAATGATTGTGGGACATCTCCACCCTCTAATTTTGCTAGTGCCTTGCTTATATTAAAATTGACTTTTAAGGTTGTGTAAGTATGAATTTACACAGATTGCTGAATAAACGTTTATGCAGCATCTTTCAGCAGTGTCCATTAAAAGATACGAGAATTATTGAGTTATTCATGAAGATACTTACCTTTTAGCCAACTTTACTTATATTGCCTGTCCTGAAATGACTACAACATTTTCAAACTCGCGATTCAGTTACAAACAAATACAATTTTTATAAAAAATGCAAAAATTTCGATAACACTTTTGAAACTCTGCAGAGTTATATTTTCTAGGGTTCTAGTCGGGTATCCCAAAATCAATCGAAACGATTAAGTGCGTCCGTGGCGATGGCATTTTAACATTGCCGAAATATCGGGTGCTCAATAATTCGAATGTATACATATACCCCGTTTTAAATCAAACTACATAATAAAAGCAATTCCATTGTCAAGATAATAAAAACTATAGGTATTTCAAACTCTACCGATGGCGATACTTGACTAGGTGAACAAAGAAGCAAGGTCGTTGAGATAGTTATAAAAAGTTTTATTGACTCATTGCGGTTCACGCACGTGCATGTGTTTTGATTCTCAAGGCTCGACGAAGTACGAACTACGAACTTGAGCACGATTACGAAATTAAACTTAGGTGTGACCACATTGCAAACTGACGAACCGATACATTTTTAGAAACTGTCATGGATAGCATAGCATTGCGTTGCGTATGTCGAATATTAGTGCAGCATTCGGTTCGGTTCCTTTTTTTTGCATATTAGTTTAGGTGTAGTATATGTGTAGAAATATCCTATGAGTACCCATTCAAATGTAATCAACAATATCCATAGGTATTACCTACCGGATCAACTTTTAAGACATTCAGAGCGGACCTTGTTATATCGCAGTAATGTATGGCACTATGATGACGCTGCTGCCCATCATCAACCTTCTACCAACAAAAAGTTATTCTTTAAGCCGTCACTAAGCGTCCATATATATAGCAAAATACACCGCAATTAGGTGTAGCCTGTCGTCAGTGTCTAATAAATAAGCAAAGGTGTGCCTCCCGCAAATCAGGCCAGGCCTCCATGGACTAAAAACATCAATATGCAGAAACTTAATATCCACTAATTCAATTAAAGTCAACCCAAGGTAAGGGGACCAATAATCGGGTTTCAGATCGGATTAGCGATGGCGATAATTAAGGTAGGGAATTGAATGTAACATTTACATAACGGCTTCCGAGTGACCCTACAAAGGCTGGTCACAAGTTTGAACTCCAGTAAATAATTTAATTTTTCTAGAACTACAAGTGTTTAGTGGCGATGTCGTAGTGCCCCCAACACAAAATTAGGTCTTTTGGAAAGTCTACAACAGAACCATAATTATGAAAGGGATACATCAAGAAAATTGCAGAAACCTCTATGCGTTGTCCCGTATTTTACTCAAAACATGTACGAGTAGATGTAGAAACGTAGACCTCAACAAAGATGCCTTAAAAAACCGCAAACCACAAGGAAAGTGTCAGACACATAAAACAGCTACGATTTACCACATTTCCACCAAAATGAAGACCGTAACTTTCTCGTTTTAGCTACTTCGCAAAATACCCACATATGTTCAGCGAGAATGTATGCAAGTATTTAATTCCAAAAAGTCAATATATCAAGATTCAAAAGCATTCAATTAATACTCCTTGTTTGCTTGATAGCTATTTTAGGTAATTTCCGTCTAACGAAAAAACACCCACCAAAAGATATAAATAAAGGATGTTACGGATGAGTAGGCGCAATCGGAATTCAGAAGCTCAACAAAGAAAAGAGCACGAGCAAGAGAATAAGTAGCCACTGATAGATCCAACCGAATAACAGGCACTTGAGTCAGGTCAGAAAGTGATGATAACTGTAATATCAGGATAGAATTCGCTTGTTACAAGAACTACGAATGTAGAAATTATTCGCGTCATGTCACCTTCACCACCTACATTGCAATAATCCAAAACACGGCCCCATATTGATATACCCCGTGTGAGACACGCAATCGATATCCCATTTAGGCGGCGCTCAGCAAAGTTTTCTCCGGAATTTGTCCCGGAATGTTTCGGAAAATTCCGGGTCCCGGAACTAAGACGTTAAATCCTAGTTACGGACCCATTGAGCCTTTGCTCAGTTCGTTAATGGATACAAATTGAAGAGTAAATTGCGACAGCGAAACACTTGTGAAGCAAATAGTCGCTAGTTCTTGGGGTGTGCCGGCGAAACTGGAATGAATGTGATTGTCAAGCAAAAGTTTACACATTGTCGGTTACTCGGTTCTCATAAGGGCTGAAACTTATTGGATTGTGGCTCGACTTATTGACAACCGAGAATAAACTTTTCTTAAAATATGTGTAGGTAAAATTTATTAGAATTAGTACAATGGACAATGGGAAATAAAACAAAAACAGTTCATAGGGAAAATAAATTTATACTCCTTTTAGGAGTATAAATAATCATATCAATTTAATAAGTATAAGGGGTTGAATATGTGAAATGTATAAAGTACTTAATACTCAATTAGCTCTTGAAACATATTTAATAGAATGCAGATTTGATACAGTTTTACTTTCCAGACTTTGACAGCACTTTTCAATACTAAAAAACACATGTCGTGAAGGTATTTTCCAGAGCCATAGTCAACCGTTTTTAGAATTTTGGTTAAAGCCAAGCTAGATCTAAATTATTCTGACGCTAGCCGAAAAGCTGTTGAATAACTTCAGCTTGTGGTTATATTTTAAAAGCGGAATGGTGTTTCTTGTCAGGTGTCGACATAGAAGGCCTGCATTAAGCAGATCCGACTGGTAAGTGATTATAATTGACGGTTTTAAGAACACATCTCTATTTCCAGAAGCAGACATTTTTTGAGAAACTTGGACGCTCCATATGACAGCCCACTGAATACTGAATAGGAGTGCATATCTCTGTGAAAAGATAGAAAGAGCTGTGACGCCTGTGACATACCAATATGGGTATTAATAATTTTGCTAAGAAGATACAAAACTAAAATTGCTTAATACATATTCTAAGCCATTTTGAGATGCAATAGGGATTTTTTTTTATTTTACATTATTAGAACCAAGATTCTATTTGTCATCTAATCATAGGTATATATTAGATAGAGCTTTGTAACTTACTGTCACTCCGATTACGCTTTTATCAACAGAATGGTCTGCCTCAGTCATTTTCATGAAAGCATAACCGGAGTGACAGTAAGTTACAAAGCTCTATCAAATACATATAAGTACTCGCGAAGTGAACATATTTGGCTTGGCACCGACTTCTAAGAAATCTGTAGGGTACCTAGCCATAATGTTTTATTTCAATGAATAGGGTAAAAGGTTTAAAGGTTTGGGTAGGAAATCCTAAGTAGTAGGAACCAAAATTATTTAATACTTTTTAGTTCGGGCGAATTTTTGAAGGCGGTTTTATTTTTACTTTAAAATATTTTATTTTTTGCTTTTTAGTAGTGTAAATATAAAATCGTTATTCAGTATGCTCTAAATACTTATAATTAGAATGTACTGCACTGTAGTAGGCCATAAAACCTGAACTGGCGAACTTATATGAATACAACAACAATTTCAAAGGTAACAGACTTAAGTTAGCATGCCAATATTATTTAAAGAATCACTAACCGCTAACCGACATGTCATAACTACTAAGAAAACACTTGAATAGATCTCGAAAATGTATGACATTTGTTATATACAAAGAATGATCCTCCAACCCCTAATCGTTAAGGAGTTATTCCTTTCATCATCAGCTCACCAACATGAGACTATGACCACCTAAAGGCAAATACTCGAATAGCCTCCAAAATATATGAAATATGTTATATTTAAAGAATTATCCCCCAACTCCTAATCTCCAAGGAGTTGTACCTTACATCATCAGCTCACCAACATAAAAGGATGACCACCTAAAGGCAAATACTCAAATAGCTTTCAAAATACACGAAATATGTTATACTTAAAGAATTATCCCCCAACTCCTAATTACTAAAGAGTTGTACCTTCCATCATCAGATCACCAACTTAAGATGTTCATGACTAGATGCAAATACTTGATTAGTCTTCGAAAATAAATGAAAAATGTCATGTGTGCCTACAACATTTGAAGAGTTCCCTCGATTTCTCCAGGATCCCATCATCAGATCTGGATTCGGTGACAATGGGACCAACTAGAAGGTATACCCTTTCAAACAAAAAAAGAATATTTCAAATCGGTCCACGCGTCTTCGAGTAATCGGGGAACATACATAAAAAAAAAAAAAGATTTCGACGAATTGTAAACCTCCTCCTTTTTGAAGTCGGTTAAAAAAGGAAAACAAAAACTAAACAAAATAAATACATAACATTGAAACTTATGAATTAAGTTAACCTATAGTTTATTTGCGCAAGAGTCATGTGTTGTGGTATAGAATTGGCGCTGACTCAGCATACGTGCTGTAGACTCGAGAGTCCACAGCGCTGATCTTCCGTCAGAACCACTAAATCTACACTAGTGCAAAGACGACTAGTGCAGCGCAAGTCTATGTATATCCATCCGTACTAACGCAGAAATATAAATAAACGTGTTGAAAATTGTAAATAAATAGAAAAAGGAAAGATTGTGTAAATGAGTTATTATGCTATGTTCATAATTATAAGTAAGTGTGTATGCGTATTATTATTGTATTGAGTCGAGGGGCCGCGCCGAGTGTGCCACTAAGAGGGATGGATATATAGTGAGCGTTGTTGCCATGCGAGAAAAATTACCCCATCATTTACCCTATTATATGAAACAATATTAAAATGTAATATCAAATAATATGTTTATTTAAGTGGAGTTTTAGTTTCTTAGTGTACCTTATTTTATTTTATTTACGAAATAGTATTTTAAACTGTCATAGATACGTAGCGTTTTTCAAGCAAAATATACATCTTTGCCGAATATCAATTAGATTGCATTTTAACGTATACCAACCGACAGTAGAATCCAAAAAAAAAATGTAAGCAAATATGGCTGACATTCCATAGTATCTGACGTGTTTGAAACATATCGTGAAATACGTTCGCAGATATAATTTTAGGTTACCACTATAAATATCAATATTTTTTACTAAAAATGTATGTGAACTCTTTCAAGTTCGGAATAAAACTACGATTGTGTTTTATTATGGAATAATGCAAGTTATTAGGATTGTTTACATTTTTTTGGATTCTACTGACGAATGGTGTTAACGGTTTGCGGACAGCTCATATTGACTAGCAAAGATGCATTATATACTTAAAAATAATACATTTTTTTACTTTTAGGTATACAGATACACTATCTTCTACCATCCCCGACTCTCAATTTCAACTCGTCAATAATGATATATTTAGTAACTTATCGACATTAAATTAAAATATATATATATATCATCATCGATTTCATTAGAAGAATGAAAAATTACATGTACGTACTTACCACAAACAACATAGTAAATAAACCCTCGATTACCCAAACTAGTTTGGGCAAACTTATTCGGATAATTTAAATAGACAAAGTAAAATAAAACGACAACGTATCAGTGCCGGATTTACCAGTAGGCCAAGTAGGCCATGGCCTAGAGCGGCAGATTTTAGGGGCGGCAGATTTGGCAACAAAAAAAAAATTTTTTTTGGTGTCAATAAAATAATTTGGCAGATTTTACGAGCGGCAGAGTAGAAGCGAACTTTTTTAAACTTCGGCCGAGGCGGCAGAATTATACAGGATGGAACATAGTACCAACATCGAAATATATATGAATATGTATCCCCTCATACAAAGTGAGTGATTAGTACAGTTCAATAGCATGGAAAAGTCAATTTTAACCAACATACTCGTACTGTGACAGATACAGTGGTAGATTAGAGTTTATACGAAGAGACTGGGGTTGTACTTTGTATGAAAATTAATAACAATATGCGACTCTCCCCTTACCACACAAACTTTAGAATGCGGTCCATGAATTTGCAAAATAAAGAAGTTCTACAAAAAATAAAAATCTGTCTGAGCATTAAACCATTTAATAAATTTCAACTGTGTTTTTATAGTTAATTAAAATTATTTTTACTACGGTCACTCGCAAACAACAAATAAATCAATATATTGATTTAAATTTTCATGATTATCACTCATTTTAATGACAAACGGGTCTTAATCGTGTAAACTTACGTTTAATTTTATCCTGACGTTTCGGGGATGGATGACGTCACACCCGTGGTCGCAGGCAGACTGGTGAAAAAATGTATCAACACCTTCGAGCTGCGCGAGTTTTTCGAACTACCCACACTTGGTCTTGATTATTCACTTCTAGGCTAGGGTTGTCACTAAGCCTACACTCAACACAAAGGAGTGTTTTTATGGCTTTGAAATGGACATTTCACCACGCTTACATTTACAAAATCACGGCAAATTTTGTAAATCACGGCTAATAATCAAGACCAAGTGCGGGTAGTTCGAAAAACCCGCGCAGCTCGAAGGTGTTGATACATTTTCTCGCCAGTCTGCCTGCGACCACGGGTGTAACGTCATGCCCGAAACGTCAGGATAAAAATAAACGTAAGTTTATGCGATTAAGACTCCTAACAAAAAGCTTCGTACATTAGTAAAACTAAGGCAATTCTGAAGTCGTAGGAAGTAGCTGGCGTTTAATCTTTGTGTCAGGTATTTCCCAAACTGCAATGTATAGCGATCTTTTTTTGGAAAAGGAATCCGCGTACTACACTACATCATACACCCATGAACAGCAATTTTCTTGCGACCAAAAAGAATAAAAACTTTAATTAAAGTTTTTGAAATTACAGCATCTTAATATTTAATAGAAAGAATTTACGAAATGATAAAATCAGCTTCGCACACTGGAGGATAAGAGAATCGTTCCCATTTGGTAGCTGGCCACAAGATAGGAAAAAACGTTTCTTATTTCGTAGCTATCTACAAAATATGGCCACCAGATGGTACCAAAATCGTCAGTAATTGTAACGTTCAATCATTAAAAATAAATCTGGGCATAATGAAACCTTCTAATCAATTGGAATTGCGTTTTTTTGTAAATTATTTATAGTGCGCTAACAGACGTCATTTCAGCTATGCTATTCTCTTATTGACACATTCGACGCTGCATTCGTCAACGAGCTCGATGTCGAGACAGCCTTGTCTGAAATCCTAGCTGTTTGATTTGACATTAGGAATCGAGGCTGTGAGCGAGCTTGTGGGCGAGTTCGTCGCTGTTTTTCGTTAGAGAATACGAAGTTCATACATTAAACGTCAAACTTTCGACGCAATGTAGTTCCAGCTCAAGCCGCATTCGTCGCCGAGCACTAGTGTCGTTTAAAGTACATTAGTGAATACCATTCTTAGGCTCGACGCTGCCGCAGCACTGACACAGCGCTGACAGCAAGGCGGTTTCCTTAGTGAATAACACTGCAGTAATTTTTACAATTAAACAACAAACATAATTAAAGAAAGTTACCTGATTATTAACAATTAAAGAAACAATCAGAAAAAACGTCGCATTAAATATGGAATTTACAACGTATGTTTCAGCGCATTCTTCTTTGAGTAGTCTACTTCGAATCAGGAATATTTTTCTCACATGGAAGCCAGCTATGAGCTACCAAACCTGGCTACAAGATGGGACTAAAAGTTGTTTTCTATAATTGTTAATTATCAGATAACTTTAAAGCCAATAATAATGTTTTCTGGTTTTATTGTAACATTGATTGATTTGTTGTTTGCGAGTGAACGTTGTAAAGTACTTAAAAAATAATTTTAATTAACTATAAAAACCGAGTTGAAATTTAGAAAATGGTCAGACTGGTTTTTAATTTTTGAATGTTAGCACTTCTTTAAATTTTCCCAATTTAAGGACCGCTATCTAGAGTTTGTGTGGTAAGTAGAGTCGTATATTATTATTAATTTCCATACAAAGTACAACCCCAGTCTCTTCGCATAAACTCTAATCTACCACTGTATCGGTCATTGTATGTTGGCTAGTGGCTAGGCGTCCATCCCTCCACTATCACACCAGCTAAAACTTCGCGTACTGTACAAAGTAAGAGAAGGCCTGCTACTGCGAACACCGAAGTTCGTAAATTTCGGGGATTTGTCTCCGTCACTCTAATGACGCCTTCATTGCCCGAAATTTGAAATTTGCGAATTTCGTAGTTCGCGGTAGGGATGCTGGATTTCCTTTCCTGCCACGAACGCTCCGGTAGTACGCACGCACAGCTGTGAAATGAAATACCTGCCAAAGTGTCCAAGTGTTCCTCAACGACTAATAGTACGAAGTTTTTTTCCTAAAAAAATATTCAAATTAGCACAGTGGATAGCGGCGGCAAAATATAAATGGCCTACAGGCGGCAAATTTCTAAATCCGGCACTGCAACGTATATACAAATAACATTTAATTTACTCATAAATAATTAGAATTCTATGGAAAGAAAAAATCCGCAAGTGCACCATCGGGCCAAACCACTATTTATACATTATAATAATTTTACGAACGTGGGCAACTATCATTCTGAAATTACCCCAAAATTTTGGGTAATTATACCCTCCTTGCCCTGGCATCCCTCGAACAATAACAAAGTCACTGAATTATTTCCCTTTTCCGAGTTAATTATGGCCCAAATGCTTTCTAATGACTAGTATTTTTATCAGTTTACATTTTAAAATGGTTTGCTAACAGTTTCATTTAGAATTAGACTGAAAAACACTATATTTACCTGCGAAAGGTTATGTCAGCAATTTTTCGCTCGTTTCTACTTTTACAGGCTAGTACTTCGCATCGCACCATATCTAGAAGATAAACACAGATGAAATTGTTCAAAATAAGCTTTGGGATAAGTTGTTTGTGTCCACTTTCACATTGAAAACATTTAATTTCACTCCCACCAGACGTAAGTAACGTATTCAACGCATTTGTCTGGCACATAGATGCTAAGTGCCACACAAAAAATAGTGGCACAGTGATAAGGACGGACGATTATTGTTCCTTTTCACTTCCACTAGTTAAAAGTTTAATAAGACCATCCCTTTCGTTCTTGCTATTATTATTACGTTGTCAAATCCATATTAATCCTACATTCATGTATTGAGTGGTTAATAAGTCATCTATTTGCACAACTGGCTTGCTACCGCGAACTTCGTAAAAATCGCAACTTTTTGTTGCTGTCACTCCAAGGGGGAGGCGTCATTTATGTGAGAGAGGCCGATACGAGATTTGAAGTCCGCAGTAGGTCCACTCTTTTTGGGAAAGAGCATTAACTGTGACAGTTCTATATTCTTAGCAGGGTTAGACCTGCGACCATATATAATATATAACATGGACGTCTAACGCCAGCTCAAAAATGCCTCCAAACCAATTGTTCAATTGTGCCAAGATGGGCAGGACATAGCGCTTTTCATAATACCGCGCATATTTCGGCGCAACATCTTTGACAAAAGTTTATAGAATATAGCCAATCAAAACTTTGATGGACCAATCACAACTATTTTTAAATGGCGGTTTAAATTTTTATAGGTTGACATTCAAATTCATTGCCGTGATGCATTGAACAGGGGGTGACACTTGTCAACTAAAATTCAGGACCGTTTTTGAAAGGTAATTTAGTATGGCGTGCGGCTTCCATGTTTTATTTGTTCGTAGATGCTCACATTTTCCTCAAACAGCTGAAGCAAAGCAATTTATCCTTAGTTCGCTAACCTTCTGTACCATCGATTGATAGAAAGCGCAGGCAATATGTTATAACTGCGGAGTCTCTCACGCCGAGCGCCGGCAGGCGCGTGCTGGCATGTGGATTCCTGCCAGCAGAGGCCATCTTATTATTAAACCTTATAGGTACCTATTATTAGTGCTTTCTTGATCGCTCACTTCAGTACTTCAATCTTAAAGGTCGATTGCAAAAAAACCTAATTAATGAAAACAAAACTTAACGTCATAATTTTTGTGTTTGGCACTCAAAAGGGGCGATTTCAAATTTTCTATCATCTATGAGCGGTCAAGAAAACGAACCTATATCTTTTACATTTTACTTCTGCCAATGTTTGCTGAACACAGTCTACCAAATATAGTTTCTATGAGTAACTTTCGTAACAGAATTGACGCGATTTTATTATTATTAAACCTTACACTAATAACAATTTCCTAATCCTATACTTCATCAGATATCAGATCTCTAACTAGTTTATAAGAATACAAATTGCCATTGACTTTTACATATTATAAAGATTCCACTAGTGTTCATATTTTTTTTGTAAATGTAATACACCGACGAAACATTTACAAAATGGTGGGCTAAACTGGATCAGGGCACGAGTATATTTGCAAAATGGCTTTGATATTATAAAAGGTAAGTTTTGAATTTTGTTTTTACATTTTCATTTGACTTTATTAATCATTTATTCAATATAATAAGCACATTGCTTGTTATTCAAATCCACGACTCGGAGCGGGGCTCGTCTCCTCTTTGCCTAAACTTTTAGTCTTCAATTAAACATGTTTAAATGTTTAAAATGGCATCACATTAGTAATGCTAGTTGGCACGTACATTAGCAAGATTAACCGTTCTCTTGACCTTATAGTTAGTCAACAAGGGTGTGATTTCGATCGCATACCGTAGTATTCGCTGCAACCAATACCTAGAACTAGTGACTTGTAAGATTCAGATTTCGCGCCTCAAATCCCCTATAACTCTATAAGAAAATATCCAAAGAAAAGAACGACGAAAGAGACGACGGAGAATTGTCTTATCAACGCTAAAATATTGTGACATTCTTTAATATAAAATTTTTCGGGAATAAAATTGACAATGGCTAAAAATAGGTCAAAAATGGTCTTTCAACGACATCTACACCAATTTCTGATACGTCAGGAGAATTTGTTGGCATATTTCCTGTATGCCTTTGCTTACATTTAGTTCCTGAAAAACTAAGTTATCCATGTGCATAGGTAGAGGTAGGTACCTACCTAATTCTGAGTAGGCCAATTTTGAGTTCAATATAAAGTAGAGTAGGAACCTGTTATACCAAAAGGTACCTTCGGGCTTAGCATGGAGACAGATACCCGCATCACGAAAAGTCAGCCTCCGTAGCCTAGTTGGTAGGTGACCCTGCCTACGAAGCTGGAGGTTCCGGGTTCGAGTCCCGGCGAGGGCATTATTTGTGTTTTGCTGTACCATACATATACTGGGTGGAAAAACGATTGCCACATTCCCAGCCGAGTCCCCACTGATGCAAGCGAATTTTATAAAAATCCTTAAATGCAGAAGTCATTGTTTTTTTGTTTATTATTATTGTTGTTTTTTATTTATCACAAATATTTGTTCCTTGGTCATGGCTGTTTATGTTTTAGGTATCTATTATATATATCGTCGCCTGGTGTCCACACCACAAGCCTTAATGGATTTTACCGTGGGACTAGGTCGATTTGTGTAAGATGTCCCAAGATATTTTTTTTTTTTTATTTTTGTTATTTTTATAAAAGTTAAACTTCGAAATTAGAGATCATGAATCATGATACATTGGCTCGATATCTTGACTCGCGCGCGCAGCTAAACAGCGCCCAGTGACATCAACTCATGCGCAGCGCATCATCAGCTATTTGCACCCGTGAGAATTCTCCGCGCATGCCGTAATAGGACTTTAATTATAACTAACGATGCTGCTGGTGATGGTACAACATACGGTAGTGGAAATTACGGTTATCTTCCTTCTTCGTGCTTTTGAAATAGAGTTCAGAATTGGAAATATTGGAATAGATAAATCTTTGATAATCTTGAAACAGTTTTATGAAGGGCAAAGCTACTGGGCACAGTTGTGAAGTGAAGACATTGTGTGGAAACTGCAGCTGATTATTATCATATTTTAAAAGGAAAATAAAGCTTGCTAATAAATAAGGCCTCTAATTTAATAAACGAGATCTACAGCAGGCTTAGTCAAAATTGCATTCTGCAATCGTATACGATAAGTGATACAAGTAAGTCACGTGATCATTATAATTCCATGGTCACGTTACTTTTCGTACGAATCTGTCATTCTCATACATTTATTACTTATCACCGGCAGGTACGAGATTTCGGGGCAGTAAATATATTATGACAAGGTACCTACAGAAAAAGTTAGATATTAAAACATAATTTAAAAAAACAACTAGCATCTTGTGTACCGTTAAGTCTAATAATATGTACGTACAGGAATTATACTTCAGAATGTTGGGCACCTACGTGGTGGTAAAAGGATCGACATTATACTTTTGCACATTCTTAGACTCGACCGTACCAATCTCTCAAATAATTCTAATACTTTTCCAGAAGAGTTGCGAAAACGGATTTCACCCAAGATCCCACCTTGAGATAACAAACTTTAGATGAACAGGAAAACGAACTCCACTCATAACTTTCAAAGAAACGAAACAAACCTTCACTTTTCATTACTTGAGATTCAAGATAATTGCTGTAAGGCTTTTCAGAAAAAAAGGAAAACGGATTGTGTATTTTCAAATATTCTGCTCAGTCTAGTAAAAATACCTATTAAATTTCTTGACCTATTTTATTTATTTAGACAGTGTTTATATATTAAACGCTTATAATAATATATTACATAAACAAATATTATAATATATTATAGGAAAGACGTAAGCCGTGCGGTGACGGCAATAAGAATACATTTGTCGCCACCTCGACTCCTCTTGCGGGTATCGTAAGAGTCGACTAAGGGATTGAAGTGTCACTTAATGATTACGAGTAATCTTCACAAAAACTTACATAAGCATTAGTGAAACTTCATGAAACTTAATACATACATAATGTTGTGGTTTTTAAATGTCGTGTTGAAATAAAACCAACTTAGCTACAGGCTAGTTTTAACCTTGAGTTCCATAACCTTGTTTGCTCAAAGTTTAGTTAATGAGGCTATCCTTTGTTACGGAGATAATATATTTGTCTGGTACACTACTTGAGATACATTACACGAGGTGCAGAATATATTTATTTCGTGCTAAACTGTCAATGTAGTAGCCGCAATATGAATCAGGTTATTTTATTGAAACAAACTACCATTGCGTACTAAAGAATATTTTAAAGGTATTATTAAAGTAAAACTAAAATCAAGACCAAAAACAGTACCTGTGTAAGTAGAAAAGTTCGCCAAATTACTGGAAAACCATTTGCCAATGATAAGGGTAAATGTTAAATCCTCCACTTAATCAAAAACTAAATAGGCCCCTGCGGCATGGTACCCAGGACGCTAGCAGCATTTGCTGGGTTGCCAAGCTAATGCGTTGAGCGAGGAAGCTGCCAGCCCCCGTCTCCCGTCCCGTCTATGAGTCTCTTAGATAGGTCTTTGAAGAGACTCAGATTGTTTGGAGCCCACGGACCAAAGGTATTGACGATGAAAAGAACGATATTATATGAATTGCTCATCGAAATGATGAAGCTATCTCCTTTACATAAATGACGAGGTCAAGCAATAGGAAATGAGACGGTATTATGGCCTCACTCCCTTAATCCCAAAAGTCTCCTAACTAGCAAGCCGATAAGTATCGTTTGTCTCTTTCGGCCTTATAAACATATCGATAAGACCGAAAGGAACATACAATACTAATAAGTATTGTTCGTCTCCTAAGTGAGGAGACATTTATGAATAAGGTTTGTCGCCATTTGTTGTAAAAAAAATTGTTGTAAGGTTTTGTATTAGAATTCTTGTAAATATTGGGTAATTATCGCAGGTATTATATCACCAGTTGTCAAGCAAAACTTACTATAAAAATTGACACTACTTTTAGCTACTTGTCAGTATTGATTTAGAACTGAGATACGAGCTTTATGTCAAGTAGGTATTTATAGTTACTTTTATGCTTGTCACCGACAATAATAATTATTTACAGACCGTCACGATTTTCACACATTCGTGCAGCGAAATTGTTGACATAACTTATACGTAGTAGTTAATAACACCCAACAAAGAATTATGGAAATTAATCAAGACGTTAAAACTACGTTTCAAGCACGCTTAGTTAACTTGTTGGGGGACCTGAAGGCAGTAGGGGGGGGGGGGGGGGTTGTAATTAATTACTCCTGTCAGTGACAAGCGCAGTTAAGTACATATCGCTTCATAAATAGGGTACCTTCGTTAAGTCAGGTCCCTCATGAAAATTCACGACTCAGAGAGTCCGCCTACGAAATGCGACTGGCTAAGTAAGTACCTAGTTGGTTTAGGTTTAGAATTTTAGTTCCATTCAACAATTATAACAAGTAATTATACAATTATACAAATAAAATATACTACACTAAATAAAAACCAATAAAAATCGAAATCCTAATTACATCAAATTTCAAATTAAGAATAGCAAAAAATAATAAGAATAACGAAAATCTATTAAATTAATATAAAATGTCACAATGATTAATCAAGATTTTATTACAAGTAAACATAAAATACGACATAAAATGAGAACAAACAATACAATCAAGTAACCATACTAATAAAACATACTATGTATATCAATCCAATAAAAATATTATAACTCAAATACATTGCAATTCAAATTAGAAATAAATAATGTCAAACAATCATAAGTATAATAAAAAATTATATAAATGTCACTAAAATATCAGATTGCAAATTATTTAATGTTATATTTACTATAAAACTCTCGAACTGTAAAAAATGCTTTTTCTATCAAGAATGCTTTCAATTTTTTAACAAACAGGTGATATTAGTGAGTAATATTCCAAGCAAAATGATAATTATATCCGCAATTTTATTTGATGTCTCCGGTCTTTCCATATTAAAAAAAAAACCTACTTACAATAATATAAACTCTTGGAAAGTTGTTTGCATTAAGAAATGAGGCAAGTTTAGTTATCTTACAAAGTTGTCTCTGTAACTTTTCTAATATCGTTACGAGATGGCGCTCAAAGGGTTTAATTACCTTAAGCTATTTTTTTTTC